>ML686098.1:183394-195920 GCA_007922175.1 Pelusios castaneus
GGGTAGTGCGGCCTAGCGGTCTGAGCCCCTGCTGCAGTTCTCCTGCTTTGGGGTAGCGTGGCCTAGCGGCCAGAGTCTCTGCTAGGCGGATGAGTGCTGGTCTGGGGAGCAATGTGTTCCCTCCCGGGTTGGCTGTCCGCCTCAACTGAGCTGTGTGGCTTGCTTTTATACCTTGAGCATGCCCAGAAGATGGGCATTGCGTGATAAAAATAATTGTAAACACACTCTTGTAAATTCATGCTGTTCACTCTTAAATTAATTTGTTAATAATGCCCAAAATGGAAAGTGTACTGGGTGCCTAACTAATATTTGTAAAATCTTTAAAACTTGGTAAGCACAAAATAGTTACACCTTGTGCAAATGGTTATGATTAATATAATGTGATAAAAGTTAAGCTATAAAAAAATGTGCATTCTCCCATGACACATGCAGTGTATGTTGTATATGGAGTTTTTTTTTTAAATGTAGACCAATCTTGCTACTTAATTAATATCTTGCAATGGCTCAAAAGAGAGCCAGAAAAGGTTTTCTTTTTCAGATCACTGTATGCTTTAAGAACAATCAAAGAAAACAAAGGGGGGGAAAACGAGCCATGGTTAAAATGGTGTAATTCCTCAATTAAAAGCATAAAAGGATATTTAAAAAATTGCTTAAATATTATTTTTCAAAATTTCAAAGGAAAAAGACTATTTTAAGCAATAATCTGCTACCCCACAAGGGGGTAGAAACATGTTCTTTTTGTCTTTCAGAACTTGTGCTAAAGAAACCCAGAACACCATGATGTCATGATGATTTTGTTTTGTTTTGTGTTGTATGTCTTGTGCTAACACTGTTGTGCATTGTATTAAAAGAAAAAAACCACCATATTTACAAAAACTCGCAAAAACTTTAATAGCTCAAGGGACTAACTGGGTGCCACAATTGTCAGTCATCCTCCTCCTATTTCTACAACTAAGTCTCTAGCTGAAATGATGATCAGAAACTGGCAAGCTGATCTGGATCCTCACAAACCTCCCTCCTGGCCTAATGTACAGGAAAGCAACCAAGTTATGGATAAAAACTTACAATCCTGGCCTGATTCAGCATAAATATTCAGGCCCAAACAAAACCAGGATTAAAATGTAAGCCTGCTTAATGTGCGTACTGTCAATTAATTCCGTCTTTTCAGGAAAAAGTTGATCTTCCTCCTAATGATTCTCCTTCTGGGCCCCAATACCACATGCTCCTGGGATCCACCTATAGCCCAAATTACACAAGCCACCTGTCTCAAGGCTGGCCAATATGTGCAACTCCCCAAGGAGGGGGGACCAGTGAGCGGCTACAGTTCTAAAAGCAGTACATGGCTCAGCCTTAGAAGAAGTAATCCTAGAAGCAAGATAGGCAGACCTTCCACCTTTGCTCTGGGAGCCTGAAACGGAGGGCCAGTATTGTCTAAACCCAGTTAAACGTTTGGGTTGTTCAAATGTAAGATGCTCTAATATAACCACTGGTGGTTACACTCCTCCTACTGCCTGCCCTACGCGCCATCCATCCCTCCTGATGGCTTATCCATCTGGAAAGCAATAAGACACTTTTGCATGATGTGATTATGGTATCTGTTAAGGTTAAGTATAACGTGTCCAATTTCACGGTACCTTGTGACCACCTTAGTTCTCTACAATCGTTAGAGGAACGCTTACAATTATTAATGCACCAATATGCTATCCATGCCCATGCCATAAAAAGAAAAAAGCGAAGCACTCTAGGTGATGCTGGCAGGCTGTTTGGGAGCCCAAAATTCATTAATAAACTCACTTAATGCTGAAATGGATAGGTCATATAACGCGTGGGTCAAAAGCCAATGCTGATTTATCACATGCCCTCACTGCTATTAATGCAACTGTTACTGGTTTTCACGCAGTGATGAAAAATTCCTCGGATGCCACAGTTACTATAACTGATTCTCAATCTAAAGGGCGTGCTTGCGATATGTTAACTCGTCATCTATTTAATGTTAGACATATGCCTTGGGTTCCCCCTTCCTTCCTCTGCCCTTGCACATGCAGCAAATATCTCTGCTCAGTTAATTGTCACATCCCTCCTTCCCCCAGATACTTCTTCCACCCCCTCTCTTCATTTCCTCTTTCTGTACCCTTTGTTATTCCTGCCCATGTTCTCCCTCATTCTTTCCGTTTGAGATCTGTCGGTTATGTGTCTAATAACACTGTCCATAGAGTAGGGGTTTTGGGCTATATGAATGGCGGCATGCTCATGACAACCTCGGACCGCTGTACAGAGACTGCTATCTGCTCCTGTTCTACCCTCCATGTTTTAAGTGCCTCTTCTCCTGTGATAGTTACTGTTCTCCCTCTCCCTGAGGCTGCTGTCCAAGTATCTGCTACACAGCAACTCATTATAGCTAGGGCTCACTGCAGGGCCCTGCCAACCCCACCCATGTGCCTGCAGATCACTGACTCCTTCACTCTGGGTGACATCCACCTACGCAGCCGCATCTTTACTGGAATGGTAACACTTCCCTTGTGCCATGGCAACTTATAACCGGACAGTACTTTGGTCCAATTGGCCAAGGAACTGCTGGCTAAAGTGGTCCTGGCTGCCACCGTCCACAAGAGCATCGTCAAAGGCTGTGTAAAGCGTCAGATCTCCTACCAGATTGTAAGCCACTTGAAGATCCTGCTTCTGGTAAGCCCACAGTTTTCATCACCTGGTGGACTATCCTGCACATAACTGCCACTGCTGTTTCCCTGCTCTGTGCATGTGTCAAAGCGTCTGACGAAGTGGGATTTTCTCCCACGAAAGCTCATGCGATAAATAAATCTGTTAGTCTTTAAAAGTGCCCCAGGACTCTGTAGTCTTTCTACAATAGACTAACACGGCTCCCCCTTTGGAATATAAATAAATCTGTTAGTCTTTAAAAGTGCCCCAGGACTCTGTTAGTTTCTCTGCAATAGACTAACATGGCTCCCCCTCTGGAACTTGTTCTTTCAAATGCATGCTTACTAATGCCATCTGCACTGTTACCCTCACTTCCACCTCTTGCCCTGTTGTACCCCTCCTTTCACCTCCTACCCCTCACCCTCAAACACAAAGTTGACCGTGAATATAACTATTGACTGTATCTCACTCAATATGTTCAATATGTCAAACAGGAGGGAGTCAAACAGAGGTGGCCTTTGGCTATTGGGGACCCTAGGCGAAGACCCATTGCAGGGCCCCCTATAGGCCCATGGGGGCTTTCCTATAGCCTCAGAGGGCCCCCCTCCATGGCCCTGGCTCCTCCCACCCAGTCCTAGCTCCTCCCTGTGTCCCTGGCTCCCCACCAACCCGGGCCCCCCCTCCGGCTGCAGCTCCCCACTGCCGGCCCCAATTCCTCGCCACTGCCCCGACCCCAGGGGCCAGCTCCTCCTCCTGCTGCTCACTGAGGCAAATATGGCTTTTGGGGTAGGCGAAGCAGGCCACGGGGCCCCTTACTGCTCAGGGCCCTAGGCGTGCGCCTGCTTCGCCTACCACAAAAGCCGCCTCTGTCTGTTAGGATAAAATATCCATGCTAGCACACGAGGTCTCATATATACAGAGGCGGACCGAATAGGCAGCATGCAAACTGTCTTCTGTTACGTAGTCTCCTCTGAACCCGTCTCTTGTCACGTACCCATCCAACCCCACACCTTAGACGGGAGTTAGTATTGTCGAGACCACCCCGACCCTCTCCCCATATGTCGAGTTGTTTTCCCAAAGGAAAGAAAGAACTGTTAGAAAACTAGTTTAAAGCAGTAAACAGGCAGTATGAGTATATAAGCAATTGCCACGTTACTTCCATTCTGAAACTGATACTGTTTTGTTCAGTGTTCCCGGTACTGGTACTGTAAAGAAACCTCTTCAGTGCTGTCTGTATTGCCTGATCCTTTCGGAGGGACCTTTCCTACTTTACAGAGGGTAAAGAAAGGCACAGAGCAGTGAAGTGACTGGTCCAAGGTCCCATAGCAGATGAGTGGCAATGCTAAGGTTTTCAGTCCAGTGGATTAGCTACACTAGAGCACCGCTACAGATACCGTAGGGAACAGAAGTGCGAGGGAAGGGACGGATAGACCAGATAGCCTAATACAGCTTTTCAGACCTTGTGCTCCTCAGAGCTATCAAGAGCGACTGGACCCCAGCGGATGTGCCGTACTCACCGAGAAGGTGGTCTTTGTTATTTCACCATGGTTGTGTGTGATGCCTCCACTGTGATGTTTCTTCTGACTCCCCACCATGGTTTCCACTGAATGAGTGCAGATTCGAATGGCTCTCTGTAGATAAATTAATGGGAACAGGCAACAACCCATTGTTATTAGACCAGAACACTATTTCCTTCCACTAACTACCCTACTGCATCTTCACAGTGTGTTGTCATATTTAAAAGAATCAGAGCCAGTAGCTACTGAAACTCAGAGCTGAATCTGTAAAAGTGATTCTCCACCCCAGGGTCTGACTCTGAAGGAGCAAAACTGCCACATAACTTCCGTGCAATTAAACTGACCATCTTGAATGTCCGTGGCTGGGTACATGCAATGAATTGCTCACAAAGGGTTAAATTCACAGTCTCCGCACCAAGTCCTCAAAACAGAACTTGCGTGGATAACAGGCCTCCTGCCGGCTCTCGTGAATCACCCAAATGGCCTAAAAGCTTCTGCATCTACAACCAACCAAAGAAGTTCTTCCGGAGAGGGATTATGACCGTCCCTTTCACCCATGAGCCAAGCTTGAGCAAATTCATTAAATATTCTTTGACCATATAGGCCAGTGATTTTCAGCCAGTGAGTCACAGAAGACCATTGAAAATGTTATTACACTCTACAGTGAAGAAAACTTCGCTCAATCCCTGTGCTAGCCTTCCCTTTTAAAGGTCACATATTCTTTGTCAACCTCTCAGAACACACAGACCAAATTACATAGGGTGAACGATGGTACACTTTTTTACTCTGATTTTTATATAAATGTCAGAGGGTCGCAGAAATTTCAAATAAGGGGTTGCCGACCTGAAAAGGTTGAGAAACACCAATATATGTTCCCTAGCAGTTAGCCATGGATCTCAGAGGACAAAGTCCAGATCTTCAAAGTATTTAGGCACTTAACCCCTATTGATTTAAATGAAAATGAAGAGTTTAAATACCTTCAGGATCCGGGCCAAATGGCACTCCCTATCCAGGTCTGCAATTGACCTAATCCAGCAAAATGAACAGAAATATAGTATTAAACATTCCACCATTCATTATTAGGCACATAACTGGAAAGATGAATGCTTGTTTGCCGGGCATATCTGAGATGCTGCTGAGATACAAGTTACTACCTACCCTAAAATGCTTGAGAGCCAAGGAACATTTAACCTTGGAGAGGGGAGGAAAAGCCACATGGCAGTTCGTTTTAAATGAAGGTTACAGTTTTTTAAAAGAAAATTCTGGATTAGGTAAGAATATATTTGAAGATGGTCTGAGCCCGGGAGGAACTGACTAGCTGCAAATCGCATTGCTGTCCATGAGAGCTGCATCTGCCCAGCACCATCCAGCATCAAGACCCTTACAAATAACTGTATTTAAGCAATGAATACTGATTTTAGGATCTCTGCAAGGGCTCATGTAACAAGTAGCCAGTGGAGTCAGCGGAAAATCAGTTGTCTAAATATGAACTTAGATTGGCCTGAATCGGAGATGGGAAAACGCCACATCCACACCCACTAGCTTGGTCTCCAGAATCTCAGCTTTCATCTTAAAGCAGAACATGAGCCTCCCTGTGATGGCAAAGGAAGCCCTGAAAATGTGACTCAGGTGCAATGGATGCAGTGACGCCTGCCTGAGTTTGCAGAGAGCCTGAAACAATAACTCTGCGGGGCCAACTGCCCCATTCTTCTCAAAGACGCACATCATTTAATGTCATCATCATCATCAACAATTTCACTGATCATCCAAGACAGGATTGGGTCTATGAAGATATACACCCTGCTTGGCACGACCACTCATGTTGGGGTAGCGGGCAAGTGTGCTCAGTCAATACTGTTTTTTTCGCCAGTTGAGAAGGAGGCAGGTGGACGAAACCTAGCAGGGAACTGCAGCTCACACGAGGGGTGGCCAAGTGGTACCCCAACAAGCAGAAACCAGACTCACACAGCCTGCACGATCATCTTTTGAACATCTACACAATCTACTGTGTGGGGCATCTCATTTTGGCATTTCCAGTGGGCCAAGCAGGCTTCTGACAGATAGACGATCCAGTGCTAAGACAGCTATGCAGCTGAAATCCAGCACACCTGTATCAGTGTCATCATGCTGCGTGGTACACAAATATGCAAAGTGCTATCCGAAAGGCCACCTGCATGGCAAGCCAGTCAGCAAACATGACACATGGTTCCCTCTTACTGTGTTTGTGAGCCTTAGGCACACGGTTTACGGACTGAGAACACGTAATTGTCAATCATGTGTCTCTGACAGGTAAGCCACAACCAGAATGGGAGAGCCAGAGGTAAAACCTGAGAGTCATGGCTGCCAGTCTCCTGAAAGGGAAAGGACCTACACATCCTACTTCCCAAGAAACCCTAGAAATTCCTAGAATTCTCGTGGCAAAGGAAGAACCTAGACATCCTATTTCCCAAGAAATCCTAGAAATTCCCTAGAATTCTCCTGGCAAAGGAAGAACCTAGGCATCCTATTTCCCAAGAAACCCTATAAATTCCTAGAATTCTCCTGGCAAAGGAAGAACCTAGGCATCCTATTTCCCAAGAAATCCTAGAAATTCCCTAGAATTCTCCTGGCAAAGGAAGAACCTAGACATCCTATTTCCCAAGCAATACTACACATTAAAAATCCTTCTTCCCAAGCCCTATTCTAGCCATTAGACCAAACTCTCCCCTGACAATCTGCACCAGAAAAAATTACTTCTAACAGTTAGGCACTTTGGAAATCCCACTAGGTGCCGACCTGCTTCTTTAATGGTTTTAAATACTGTTAAAAAAACACCCTTTGGGCCTCAGTGACAGAAAATATTACTACAAATGCCAGTCTCTGTTGATTACTTCGATCTAGAAATGGTATAAACCCAGGGGGCTTTGCATCCCATCACAGCAGCTACTGCTAGAGTACTCAACTGGCTGATATTACTGTGCTTTTTTAAACCAGTAGGTGTCAGCTCAGACCAAGGAAATGACTTTTATACTACATCCCCAAAACAATTTACCCAGTTCCCCTTCCTTCAGTCAAAATAAATCAAGACAAAAATAGTGTTTGGTTTCTTATGCTTGATGTGTGTACAGATTAGGAAGTCTTATAAATACAATTACTTATGACAACTATTTGGTGTGTTTGCTATCCATATTTAGTCACGTACTGCACATTCAGATAAAGTGCCCTCTCAATTCACATCTTTGCACTGGTTCGCTCAGCTTCGCCCGTCAACAGAATGCTAGCATTCTTTCCTGGCATTTATTTTGGGATGAGAAATATTATGGCTTCGCCTTGCAAAGACTTACGCACACCCAGGCTTAGCTTTGCACCCTGTAAATAGCCCCACTGACTTCTGTGGGACTCCTCACTTTGCATAAAGTTAAGTGTCTGAGGAATACTCGGCAGGTTTGAGGACAGAAAAATATCTATCGATGGGGCCTATCCTTCTTTCAACTGGTGGCAACTCTTATGTTTCCATTATGCCAGCTGTATCATTGGTTTTTCTTTAAAAATACCCTTTGCTTAATTATTGCTACAATTTTCCCATCAATTGGCTGACTAATCATCTTATCAACAAAACTGAAACCTTATTTAAATTTCATGTAAAACAACTGTGCACTTCTCTTCCATGATTAAATGCTAAAGAGTCAGCCAAGGGAAAATATCCCTGTAAAGGTTATCTCTACCAACAACGTATTTTCTTAAAACTGAAAAGTTCAAGTCTATGTCTCTTTAGAGCATGTGTGTACTTATTAGCATAGACAACCCCCCCCCAAGACTGATTCTATGCCATATCTGAATTTACAAAATGTATCTCAAAGTGATTAAAAAATTAACCATATTTCAGATACAACATTCCTCGGGGGTAATCAGCTTTTTGACATGTTATAGTATCAAATGTGCTTATCTATTCTATTAAGGGCACAGGGAAAATACAGATTGCAAAATTTGTAAAATACTTTTAGTTTCTTCTTCTCTGACACTAATACAGCATTGTCTTCTGTTTGAATTCAGTGAGCACAATTTAAAACAACCCATATGTGGAAAGCAAATAATTTTACTTATATACTTAAATCAGAAGTTCATTGCTGACGTTTTATCCAGCAAAATCAATTTATTAGACACACATTATATTATAATACATTATATATAAACTAATAAATATATACACACAAATCGGTTTATAAATAATTGATTATAATGTAACAACACATGTAAGTGTATATTTATTTAAGTTAAAGTATCTTTTTATGTGATGATTTATTAAAATTTGTTCTATTTGCTCTCAGAATTCTAAATGGATTTTGCCAGATTAGTGCTGTATGTATTATTTTAAATCTGTGCGAAGGTACTTCTTCCTGATTAAATACCTTGTAAACACTGGATTTTTTTCTCTAATGATGGATTCATTACTCAGTGATGCCCTTCTTTAAATTAATGAAAATAAAGTACAAATTGAAGAGATCAAGGAAGCCATGTGTTTTAAAGAGCAGTTTGACATTATTCCAAGAAATTAGGAGATTTCTCCATGCTTTCATAACCATGCCACTCATCCTGTTCTTTGATTAAAAATAATAGCCTTTCAGGCTGGATCTCATCTGTTACTGCATTTCTAAATTCAGTTTCATCTTAAAAGTCAGATATTTCCAAACATTCTGCTTTTGAAAAAATTCAATCCTGAACTTTTATTTTAAAAGATTGCTTATATCTTCAGAAATGCTTTTATTCCAACATTTCAAAATGAAATAGCCTAGAAAACGTGTGTGCTTCCTACTCACTTTCCCCCCCCCACAAACAATGGAAAATGAGAGAAAGATTTTTTTAAACTTTCCCTGGGGGGGGGGGGGGAACAAACCTTTTTTCCCCACCTCCAAGCTTAGAATTTCCAGGTGACAAATTTTTTCCGGTCCATTGCAAAACACTTTAAGAAACACCGCTGCAAAGTCTGTCTGTGACATTTGTTAAATGCAATGTGGTACATATGCATTCCGCACAAACAACCTACTTCAGCCCAAATGAGGGATCTAATTATTATCTCGGCTATACAATACATTAAAGAAAATAAATTTTACAGAGACAGAGGCTGCTGGAAAATGAATCCCGTTTTTGCATTACAAGCTGCATTACTGAATATAACAATACCAACTTAGAAAGAAAAACAAAAAGAAACCCAACAACAACGCATGTTACCAAGCAAATAATCAGCAGCCACCTGGCTGGCTCGAATAGAAGATAGAACTGATTGTTTTCTAAATGTGAAGCAAGGTTAACAGCGAGGTACACAATTAATAATAAAAAACAATCATTGCCACCGAACACAGTCCAATAATCAACTAAGCTCTGGACAATTATTACTTTATTTTCAGTTACTAATTAGCTCAGTTCAGTGATGCCTATATTTATCAAAACCTAAATAGTTTAAAAAGCCACTCAATAAAGATGCAAAGTCACTGTAATCCAACGTCAGTAATGTTCTGACTTACCAGCTCTTGCACATGGCCAAGAAAACCCCAGTGGCAGCCAAGGAAAGTGTTTTTCCTTTAGTGACTGCTGCTGATGTAAGGAAGCCCTAGTTTTCCAAGCAGGGCTACTGGAGACAAGCCCATGTGCACGGCTGCAGGAGCCAATACAAAGACCCTGCTTTAGTGGTGTCAGCGCAGGTCCAGACCCGTGTTACAGGCATGGATTATGCTAATAAAACAGCTTTTTTTTTCCTTCCAACCCCCTCCCCTCCCCTTGGCTGGCTGGTGCTGAAACGGAGCATGGCCAGCAGCACTCCCTTTGCACTTGTTCATCCAGTGCAGCAGGAAGGGCAGATGGCAGAACAGGACCTGCAGCAGGCTGAGTCTCGCATCCCTCGCCTTCCCCGCCCAGCTCCTCCTTACACTACATCTAGTGCAGCGGTTCTCAATCGCTGGGTCGGGACACATTACTATGTTGCCATACAGCGGTCAGTGGAGCATGGAGAGCTGGGGAGATGGCTGGATAGGGCATAGGCAGAGGCAGGGCTGGTGTGTCCTGTAGGGTCATGATACCATAGAACCCTAAGGTTGGAAGGGACATAATGAAGTCATCTAGCCCAGTGGTTCCCAACCAGTGTTCCACAACACACCACCCAAAGTGTGCTCTGAGAATCTCCGGGAGCTGGGCTCATTTTAAATCTCTCGCCCTGCTCAGCCCAGCACATGGGCTGTGCAGAGCAGGGAAAAAAAGCCTGCAGCAGAATTTGCTACTGCTGGCTGCAGGTAAGTGTGGGCTGGGGAAGGGGGGTGAATAGGTTGGGGGGTATTGGGGTTAGGGGGGACTGCTGGGGTCATGGGATGGTGGGCAGAGTCGCTGCCGGCCCCATTCCAGCCTTGGCTGGGGCATACCTGGAGCTGCCAGCCCTGCCGGTGGCAGCCCCATTCTGGCCCCAGCTGGGGCAGGTCCCCGGAGCCGCCAGCGGCCCCAATCCAGCCTGGAGCCGCTGCTGGCTGTGGCAGCCCAAGCTGGGGACCCCAGAGCCACCAGAAGGTTCCCGTCCTGGCCAAGATCCCTGGAGCTGCTGGCGCGATCCAGCCCCACTGGGGTCTCTAGAGCTGCTGGGAAAGCAGGTGTCAGGGGGAAATGGGCGCTGAAGGTGGCTGAGCTGCTGGGAAAGAGGGTGTTGGGGAAATGGGCATTGTGGGTGGCAGAGCTGCCAGGGGAATGGGATGTTGGGAGGCATGGGAGTGCTACAGACCCAACCAGTGTCATGGCTAATGAATATTCATGAGTTTAATTTGAATAATCGTGAGTTTAGAATGGAGGTGTGCCTCAACATAATATGAAGGCATCAAGGTGTGCCACAGCAGAGAAAAGGTTGAGAACCACTGATCTAGTCCAACCCCTGCTAAAAGCAGGACCACTCCCACTAAATCATCCCAGCCAGGGGTTTGTCTACCTGGGCCTTACAATGTTTCCAAAGACGGAGATTCCACCACCTCCCTAGGTAACCCATTCCAATGCTTCACCACCCTCCCGGCGTATCACAACCCACCCAAGGTTGAGAGCCACTGCTCTAAGGAATGAGATTTTGAGAGCTGGGACTCCCACTCGGAATAGAGATGCCTTACCTTGCCCTACAATGTGTCCAGCTACTGATGTGGGTTCGGCTGGTGCTAACCCCTCTCAAATCTCTTTTCCCCCTCTCATTTTTGTCCTTTGTCATATCCAGTCATTTTGGGTAGAGTTCTTAATTACTGTACTAAAACACAATCAAAAGAACTGTTTTAAAGGAGGAACTAAAATACCGCGGTGAGCACGTATCATTTTCCCCCACCCTAGTCTGCCACAGTAACCCGTCCTTGCCTCTCATGGGTACCACTGAGATGCACAAGACTAAATAAAGTTGCAGCTGGGACAACGGCCTAGGCTTAGGGCAGCTCCAGTGCACCAGTCTTTCTGTAAGGACCTGGATAGAACGGTCTGCGCCATACACGGGTCTCCAAGAAGTTTCTGGCAGGCCGCTATTCCAAAGCAGGCAGAAGATGTTCTGGCAGGAACAGGCCCTTGCTCAAAGAGACAGAATGCCGCTGATGCCCCCTGTGTGCGGTCGGGGGGGCTGTGGCCAGGGAAGTGTAAACAGAGTCTCAGAAGGCGGTGTGGGGCTGTCACACTTGTTTAACAGGAGGCCAGGCTAGGGAAATGTGCCCCTTTTAAGGGGAATGAAGGGAGACGGTTAGAGATGCTTACAGCCAGTGTAGACGCAGGTTTTGGGGCCGGCTGCTCCCAAAGGGGCCAGTTAGAGCAGATAGCTCCCAGACCCATGAAAGCTGCCCCTCCGCAGTTGGGTGACAGCCCCACAGCAACCTCCCATTAACCCCCCCCCCCAGGCACTGGGTGAGTGACAACCCCACAGCAATCCCCCATTAATGCCCCCGGGCGGGGGGTGAGTGACAGCCCCACAGTGACCCCCCATTAACCCCCCTGGGCACTGGGTGAGTGACAGCCCCACAGCAACCTCCCATTAACCCCCTCCCAGGCACTGGGTGAGTGACAACCCCACAGCAATCCCCCATTAATGCCCCCGGGCGGGGGGGAGTGACAGCCCCACAGTGACCCCCCATTAACCCCCCCCGGGCACTGGGTGAGTGACAGCCCCACAGCAACCCCCCCTTAACCCCCCTGGGCACTGGGTGAGTGACAGCCCCACAGCAACCCCCCCCATTAACCCCCCCAGGCACTGGGTGAGTGACAGCCCCACAGCAATCCCCCATTAATGCCCCCAGGCGGGGGGTGAGTGACAGCCCCACAGCGACCCCCCATTAACCCCCCGGGCACTGGGTGAGTGACAGCCCCACAGCAATCCCCCATTA
>ML686098.1:196020-241471 GCA_007922175.1 Pelusios castaneus
CTGGGTGAGTGACAGCCCCACAGCGACCCCCATTAACCCCCCCGGGCGGGGGCTGGGTGACGGCCCGACTCAACTCCGCCTACCAAGGCAGGGGACCAACTGACAGGCCCCCCCACCTGCCCAACATGGCGGCCGCCCCGAGCGCCATTCCCCCCCCCCTTGCACATGCGCGCAGCAGCTGAACATGGCGGCTACGCAGGACACGCTCCCTCCCGGTGACGCACTTCCTGTTTTGGGTGGCGGGCTGGGTGGAGCCCTGGGAGCACGGGGCGGGGCCTGCAGGCGCGGGGCATTGTGGGATCGGGTTCGGCTGGGCGAGGTCGCGGCTGGCAGTCGGGCGGGCTGGGGAGGTGTTGCCGCCGGCGTCATGGGCAATTGTCACACGGTGGGGCCCAACGAGGCGCTGGTGGTGTCAGGTAGGGGGCGGGGCTGGCGGGGCCCCAGGGTGCAGGGGCGGGGCTTGGGGTCTCCCTAGAAGAGGGGTCGGGGTTCCCCCCAGCCCTGATGGGAGGAGGCTGGGGGTCAGGCCCCTGCAGTGCGGGGGGGCCGTAGGAGATGGGCCCTGCAGGGGGGGTGGGCAGGCGGTGACCCCAGTGCTGGAGCTCGGTGCTGGGAGCCAGCTACAAGCTAGTGGGCCTAGGGCAGGAGGGCTGGGCTGGCAGCGGGCAGGGCCTGGGGGCTGGTTGTGGCTTGTCTGGTGCCACATGGCCTGCGAGCCGTGATCAGAGGGCTTGCGGTGAAAGGTGCACGGGCTGGGCCCAGAAGGGAGATGGCACCTTCCCTCTTACCCACAGATTTGAAGAGGTGGTGGGGCCAAAGGGAGAGGTTCTGAGTGGTTCTTTGGTGGGGGTGGAGGCCATACCCAGCTGGCAGGGCGCTCTTTCCCCTGGCATTGCCGTCTTGAAGCAGCAAAGGGTGTGGCTACCATGGCTCATTCAGCACCTGTGGTCAAGCAGCAGATGACTCTTTGCCATGTTAGCTAACCTTACTTACAGTAGGGGTGACTCATGGTGATAAAAATGCCTTTACCTGATTTATGCTGCCGCTTCTGCCACTGGTCAGTTACAATTGGTAAATGTGCAGAGTGAAGGACAAGGCCTTGGTAGGGGAGGGTCTGGGACCAGGCCCTTTCCAAATACGGATTTGTATTATTAAACACCAGTGTGTGATGCTACATCTTAGAGGTCGATCTGTCACTGTTAGGTGAACAGTTTGGCCTGTAGGCAAGGGAATAATTAGGGTATCTACAAACAATGTTCAGTTGCTCGATATGTTCTCAGTCTACATAAATCTTCTTGCCTTGGCTTTTTCATGGATTTGATGCATAGGTTTTATGATGGGGATGCTGCTCTTCAAACATTTAACCATCTTTCCTCATGCCTCAGGAGAATCTAACATTCGGGGTTACAAAGGATACATTATGATGTAGGACTGCTCCTCTCCCATTGCTGTGTATCTGAAATGACATCATCATGTTTTGCAAGCCAGCTAAGAGTCCCTCAGCCTGAAATCTCCACCAGACAGTGCCTATCACTTCCAGTTTGTGGTGGTTCAAACATTTTATAAAATCCACTTACAGGCTGCAAGAACAGTATTCTTCAAATAGCAAAGGGAAGGAAATTATCTGCTGTGTTTTTACATTGGCTGTTAAACAAGTTTATTTTAACCCCTGATTAGTTACTCCTTTTTTAAAAAGACACAATATAATTATGGACAGCAGCAATATAAAACATTGCAAGACATGACTCCAAGAGTTTGTGGTACCCATTTTAACACACCCAAACTGTGCATTTTCCCACAACTCAGCCCCTGTGTGCATTTGTTGCATTATCCTAGACAATAGCATCCTGGGAATTTGGGGAGTTCAAAAAAGAATTAGACACCTTCATGGAGGACAGGTCCACCAGTGACTATTAGCCAAAATGGTCAGGAACACAACCCCATTCTCTGGATGTCCCTAAATCTTTGACTGCCATATGCAGGAGCTGTACGACAGGGGATGGATCACTCAATAATTGCTCTGTTCGGTTTGTTCCCTCTGAAGCACCTGCCACAGTTGGAGAACAAGGTACTGGACTAGACAGGCTCCAGGTCTGCCCTAATATGGCCGTTATGTTCTTAGGAATTTATTTATGAATAAATCAATCCTGGATATAAAGGCCTGTTCTGTATTCAGTACTGTCACCAAAGATGGCCTTCGTATTTCACTACCCAGAATGCTCTGCAAACACTTGCCTGTCTCCTGGCTCTCTGTTCAGGGAACAGACTGAAAGAGTCGGGTGCCTAATCCTATGGATGCCTCATTCTTTCCTGGGTGCTTTGCAGTGTTCAGTCTAGGGCCCGATGGCACTGTAGCAACTATATAATGTGGGTGGTGAGTTATTGGCGTGACTGTATGTCTGTTTTGTTTTCTATGCCCGTGTGTATGTAGTTAACAAGTTTTGGTGTGTGATAAACATGTTATGAAGAGATTTGTGTGTGGCAATATTGGTAGAGTCCTGCATGTCTGCAGATACCAGCTTTATATCTGTGGACACTGTTGGTTAGTTTACCGTCTCTGCAGATCCAGATTTTTGTATCCATGGAGGGCTGGACCACTGGGATAGGGTGCATGTATGGATGCAGGTCCATCTAAAAGGTGGAGTGCAGATTGGATGCAAGTTCATTATCGCGGACGGAGACTGGATGTGGATCCAAGGTTTTGTATCTATGTAGCGCTCTAAGTGTTGGATCCCCATACTAATACTGTTAAAAGAAACAAAGCCTGTGGCGCTTTTGAAGACTAACTCATTTATTTATCGCATTTGTTAGTCTTTAAAAGTGCCCTAGGCTCCTTGTTTGTTTTTCTGGAATAGACTAACACAGCCCCCTCTGGAACTGTTAGAAGAGGTTCCATTTTTGATGCTATGACTTTTCTCCCAGAGCACTGACGTCTTTTAGAAGGTACTTTATCGAGACACATCAGGTGTAGTTCCCATTGGATAAACAAACCGTGCAATGATTGCACTGTTGATCCTGGTTTTATTTGGCTGGCTGAAGTTAAGCCTATGCTTGGCTCTCCCTCCCTCTGCCAGTCACAAATTGTGGTCATGTAATATTTGCACATCAACTAGATATCTTCCAGGAGCAGTTTTACTATGCGGTTGCAGTCTGTAAACGGCATCAAAGGGACCTTCTTACTCAGAGTATGCCTCACCCATACTGCCCGTCTTTACTCTGCTTGGTCCTTGAGTAATCTGATTCTAGTCAGCAACAAAATGGTCCCGGGTTTGGTGGTCGGCTTTCTCTTGTACGTGGGATGTAAGAGACAGAAGGCTCAGCCCGATTTGACTTGAAAGAAAAATCCCCTTTTTGACTTGACTTTGCAGACAGATTTAAAGTTTATGGGTAAGGGGGAACAGGCGGCTCTGGCTGTCTTCTGTGCATGGGAGCGGTTTTACGCTTGTCTGTTTTGCCTTGGAATCAGATTTCAACTTCTGTATTCAGAATGTGTGTGTTCCTGAGAGTGAAGTTCGTACACATCCTCATGCGGGGTTAAAAGGTCTTTAAAGGAAATGGGCTTCCATTTTCCTCTTGGATCTGAGTAACATGCTAATCTGTCTAGCCTCATAAAAACGATTCTGCCAGAATCTTGAATTGTCACTTGATGCAGCACTGTTCTTTCTCCGAAACCTGCTTGTCACTGTCCGCTATGCACCATCAAGGTGGATTGCAGTGTGACTATAGGCAATCCTTAGTACTGTTATTCAGCGACTACACAGAACTGGGGAATCTGCATTCTTCACAGCCGCTGGCCTTCCCAGGAGGCAGCAGCGGAGCCAGTTGCAGCAGATGGAATTGAAGGTTTCCGTTATCAAGTGCTTGCTCAGTCTCCAGAAGTGTTGGAATAGCTTCTCTGCATGTGTGGTTTGCTTAACAGTGCCGTAGGGTTTTCCCTTTGGTTTCCAGGAAGAATTTAGGTGTGACATTTTCATGGTGTAATGTTGCACACCCTTGTTATGGCTTGTAATGTTCAATCCATACACTGGATTTTTTTTTTTTAACCAAGCCTCGTCTTTTCACAGAGTTGCACCAGTTCAATCAAAGGTATGTTTTGAACTCAGTTTAGTTAAACAAGTGCAAAAGCTGCAAACACCGTAGATCTGTTTAAACCTGTCACGTCAGGTTACCTTGTTACAGGTGCTATTTGAACTACTGCAAGCAGGCTTTCATTGCCACCTATCCGCACAGGGCTTTGCACTGGTTTAACGAAGTCTGTTCAAATGAATTTTAGTTAAGATGCTACAATTTGTGTGTGGACAGGGCTTAACTCAAATTCATGCTAGTGCCTCAGATTCTGCTCCTGATGTGTTGTTAGGCACTGACGTCACTGCACATGAGTTTCCAGATGCATCTTTTGTCCAGTTTCATTTCTCTCCTAACCAGCATGTCTCTTTCGATTATTAATCAACTGCCCAGTTTTCTGCACTCAGTTGTTAGTGGCTTTTGACATTTCCTAGCATGACTTGGTTTATTTTCGTTAACAAGCCCAGTATTTTTGAAAAACAGAGGTTGGGCAAGTGCCTTTCAGCATTTGTTCTCTTTTGAGAACAGTGGGATTTGCTATCTGTTTGCCAGTAGATCTGGGTATGAAGAAAGCAAGAGAAAGCTGTTTTCGTACAAGGAAAGGAGCAGGTTTCTGTCCTCTCATTTCCTGTCTGTCTCCTGGGTCCCAGCTCCTTTTGATTCTCTTTCCCATCACCACCCTATCTCCATAGTCACCGAAAGAGGGTATCATCAGACAGCCTCGCAACATAGCCTTCTGTTATCCTGAAGGGTAAGCTCCCAAATGCCACCGCCAGAGTAAAAGGCTCCTGCTCATATTGTCAGGCTGGTTTGTCAAAGCACTGCAGACAATACGCATCTGTTTCATGTTTAAACTGCAGCAGGAACCACCACCTCTGGACCTCTACACTGCACTGGCAGTTAGCTGGTTTAGCTCACTGGCTCAAACCGTGCTGGTATATAGAGCTGGCAGGCTTGTGTAGACATACCCTGTGTTTCCGGCTTGACTTCCGAATATCTGTTTCCTGGATGGGCTTCTGGCGTTTCTTGTATGCAGCTCTTACAGAAGTAGCAGAGAGTGCCTTTTTGGATCTGCTGGAGTCGAGTTTTGTTTGCGTATCTGGAACTCATCATAACCCTGAAATTGTTAATCTAATCTCATAAAAAACAGACCATCTAGTTTCTTTGGCACCAGGAACTCTTCTGACTTTACTGCAGGGCCACTTCCCTGTGAAGGCTCCAAGCTGGAATATGGCTTTCTGGCATGAACCCTCCCTTTGTAACATAGCCAGCTGTACTGTTCCATGGTGCAGGAAGAGGCACACTGCATATCTGTGGAAGCTGTAGCCAAGTAGCTATGGGACCCAGACTTGTAGAAAGGGGGGGATGTTAGAGCACGAAAAGGAGGTTTCTCTGCCAAATCTCATTGTGCTGGGTGTTTGTTTTCAAGGTTTGAAGTTTTCATGTTGATGGGTTTTTGCACTTGATCTCTCGGACCTGGAAAGCAGATGGCGAGATTGAAATGGGAAATTAATTTTTAAAGTGATTAGTTCATGGAGCTCACTCTTACCAGCAGCGTTCTTGTGTGCCCAGATGTCCGTCTTGTATTAATGTGCCTGTCCAGCACAGTTCAGTCCCATAAGTAAATTCAGATTGAATCCTTTTCTCTTCTTCCTGCTTTGGACATGGTTACGACTCATTTTCCTAAACAGCAGCACACGTCCCCAAATCTGCTGTGTCCACATGAAACGCTGCGCTTCCGGGCGAGGCTTAATGAGGGGTTGCTGCTCGGTTTCGACCAGAGCCTTGCTTGTGGTGTCTGTGGCAGAGAGCGCCTGTTTGAAGGGAGGGACTTGAGTCTCTTCAGAGCGCTGCACTGCATGTGAGAGAGAGCAAACATGCTCTGAGAGACTCTGGCTAATTAGCTGAGCACACCAGTCTCCTGTTCTCCCTTAGGTGACATTACCATCAATCTGTTTTAGGGCTGTTGTACCACTCAGCTTCTCAGAGGGCGTGTCCTCACTACAGTGGCAGGGCCACAGCATGGACACGCCCTACTTCCACGGAAGGGGGTTTTCTCTCAGTGGAGTCAGGGTGGTGAGTTGCACAGACGCTTTGATCATCGCAGTAACTTGCGTCGACACCGCTCTAGTGTAGACAAGAGCTAAGTGTTCCCCTAGTTTGCAGCCATAGTCTTCCAGCTGCCATACAAGATAGCAGCGAGCTGTCGTCTTGGAGGCTGGAGAATGATGCGTGTACAGATAGTAGTCGAAACACAATTATAAAACAGTGGCTCCTCACTTGTTTCAGATCTTACACCTGAGCACGATAACAAGAGTTACTGGAAAACATACAAAGTTAAGCAACTGAGTCTGTGCTGAGTCCTCAAAGTGGGTGATGGTCCCGGTATTGCAGAGCCGAAAGCAGCAGGGATTGCCATGGCTTGGGCATCCCCTGTAAGACCCCAAGTTTTCAGCTTATTTTCTAAAACTTTGTTGCTTTTAGAGTCGGCGGTTTTGAGAGAGCAGAGTTCCTGTGAAAAGAAACCTTGGTTATAACAAATGAATCCTGCTTTTGAAACACAGCCACTGTCTGCTTCTTGGATTTCAATATGGCAAACAACATGTATTTTGTAACACATTGAATAGGACTACGTCCAAGAGATGCCTTCAGAAACCAACCATGGGAGAAGAGCTTTGTGTATATCTGGGTTATTCCTCTGTGTAAGGGATTGTTAAAGCAGGCCTCGACAAACTTGGCTCCCAGCTAGGCACCGGCAGTTTTATTTTTGGTCGCCAGAGGGCGCTCCTCCATTGCATTTCCACAGCAGAGCTAGGCTACAAATCCTGGTCGCCATGGCGAACTGGCGCCTGGATTCTGTCAAGCCGTGTGTTAAAGGGACACTAGCTCCTTGATTCTATACAGAGAATGAGTTTCCTGGGAAATCTGACCTGCAGTTACAAACAGGAAATAGGGTATCCAGCTAACCACTCTAGCCCCTGGCAGAGGGTTCTCACTTTTCATTTTTATTTGGTATAGTGAATAGATGTGGCTTTTTACAGGACCTGGCTTGAAAATCACTCATAAGGGGTTTCTGCAGCACGCCTTGGTGTGATACAGATGCTATAATACAAGGCCTTCCAGATGAGCTCTTGCAGATATGATAGAAGGGTCAGCACTGAGTATACAGCAGCATCAGTGGTGAGCGAAGGAACACGGGGGTTCGTGTGCTCTGCCGTCTGGATTAGCATACGTTTAGTGCATCACTTCTACGTTTTGCCACCACATGGCTGGGGAAATGAGCAGAATTCATTTCCTCAGCCTCTGGGGGTAGAAAGGCCAGTATTCCAGGAGGCTGCCGGCTGCCATGAGCTGCTGTCTGCCTTTGCTTTCCCAGGAATTTCATGTGGGCTGCTGCTGCGGCTCCGCATTGAGCAGAGGCTACTTGGCAGCAAGCTTTTCTTTTAAGGTGGGGGGGGTTTGCGGGTGTGCCTGTAACGTACTCTTGCGCTTTCTGCTCCTGCTCCAGGTGGCTGCTGCGGCTCTGATCTAAAGCAGTATGTGTTCGGAGGCTGGGCGTGGGCTTGGTGGTGCATTTCTGACACACAAAGGTAAGGAGACGTCTCTCCTGCTGCTTTACCTACCCAAGGGACACCTCACTTGAATCAGGCTGCCAGCAGCAGCTACCTTTAGGAACATAGAATTGGCCAAACACGATCAAGCTTTTGGTCCCTGTCAAGCCCAGTACCTGGCCTCCAGCCCTGGGCAATATTAGGTGTTTCAAAGGAAAGCTCCACCCTCCTGAATGGTGCAGTAGTAGTAGACAAGGTGGTGGAAAGAGCTAAAGACCCTCGAGCAATGTGCTCAAGCGTGAGACCTAATTTCACTCATTGCTGATGACTTTCTAAGATCACTAACACCTGTCCAGCCCTCTTTAAATGAAGCCTCCTGCTGCTGGGAATTCCAGGGGCTGACAGTGTTTATGATGCTTCAGAATAATTCCTGCTGCTTCAAATGTCCCATCTGTTAATGTCATCTTATTCAAAATAAGACCCTGGTAACTTTGTGGTCTCAGGAAAATCCAGAGGCCTATGGCCGAGTTTTTTGTCTAGCTTTTTTGCACAGAGGTGCTCAGATATCATGGTGAACACTCGAAAAAGTCTGCTTTGAGCTGAAGTATTCTTTGGATACTTATTGCGTGTCTGCCGGCTTCCCCGTTAAAACTGATTTTTATATTTTTTCCAGAGCCCTCAAAATCAAACCTAATTGAGGAGCCGTGCCTACGTTTTGTTAATTAATTTGTTTTTCTTTCCACATTGCTAAAATCAGTCAGTTTGGGGGAACTCAGGAGCTTTCAGTTGCTGTTCCTCTTGTGTAATCCAAAATGCTGTGCTGGAAAACAGCTGCTGCTTTGCTAAGAGGCTGCTCTGCAATACGAGCTGGTTTTCCTGTGTGGGCAGTTTGTTTCCCTATCGCCAAGTGTAGAAGCTCTGTTGGGACAGCCAGGTGGCACTCAACATACGGTGAGGAGGGATGGAACGAGGAGCCATTTCCTTCTCCTCCTACTCAAATCTATGTTCCTACGGGATGCTGCCCTTCGTAGCTCAAAACTAACCATTAGGTTGGGATTGGGCGCACGTTTCTGTTTAAAACCAAGGGATGTCCTTTCTCTCCCTGTTCGCAGCCGGGAATTTTGCTTGCTGCTTCTTATCGCTTCAGTCTTTGAACTAACGTGCTGCAATTGTGCTGCTGTTGGCCTAATGTAAGTGCGTAGTCTGCAGGTCGCTGGGAATTCACAGTCCGTAAGATGGCTGTAGCACCCAACAAGAATGACTAGGACAGGAGAAAGACGAGACTTTCTGGTTTTCTAATAAGAGTGCGGGCCCAAATGGTTACGGTTAACCTGCGCCGGCTACTTGTTCTCCCCACTGACCTCTTGCCACGGACAGAGGGAGTTAGCAAGTCGCTGTCCTTGCTGTGCACCTGCGTCGTAACAAACGGCACGGCGCCTCGAGGGCCCTTGGCTCTGGGATCCCACTGGGGGAAGCAAGCGCACGTCGTTCTTAGAGGGGCCGTTCGATGCCATGGCAAAGGACTCGCACCGCCGGTAATGGACTATCTTGGTGGCTGCCGCACCAGGTAGTTACAGTGCCCAGGGCATTCTGGCACTCACTCCGCCTGCATGTGGAAGCTGTCAACGAATGCTCGCTCTTTTCACAAAGAGACTGGCAAGCAGCACACCCGGCAGGTGGGAGAGGCAAGAAAAACCCAGCTCCGTTATGCACGGGATCATTGATGCTTATGCTGCGGCGGTTTTTCAGATGGTGTCAGGCTTTCCCCTGGACGGCTTCCAAAGTGCGTCGCCGTGCGAACGTTAGAAGGGCTACACGTTAGGCAGACGGCTTCTCTCCCTTGTTTAAATGATGCCTTTTTTCAGTTTATTGAGAAGCAGCAAAGAGAGGGTTTGATGCACCATTTCCAGAAGGAACTAACTTATTCCAGAGGCCTGAGGACTAGACTAAAGAGAGAAACTGTGGGATGAATCAGGAGCAGGGAGTCTCCTGGAGGGAATTGATACACTCTGTAGTACAGTGGGCCCTGACCTAATAGGTGCTGCCACAGCAGGAATGTTCATCTTTTATTTTAAAAAAGTCTGGGTTCCCCGGTCATTACAAGACGTGATGGACTTAATTCCAGACTTTCCAGAGAGCTCAGAGGCACCTCACCATGCATGCCAAGACCTGAGTGCTGGATTTTGCTCTCCTTTCGAGAGACAGTGGGAATAATTTAGTTTCCTGCGCTCACATTTGCCCAGGAGGGTAGGGCTTTCCCCTTAAACTAGAAAATCTCCCACGGGAGGGCCAGGTAAAGCCAGGACAACTGCAGTTATTGCACGGTTGGAGTGCAGTCCTGCCTGTTCTTAACTGGGAAAATGAAATGATAACAGAGCTCCTCAAAACACAGAATGTCCATCCCTCGGGAAATGTCAGGGTTTCAGAAAAAGTCACCCTTGTTCAGGACAACCGTTAAGAGCCCTGAAATTTTTCTGTGGACAGAGATTCTGGCGTATCATTTTTGGAGAGCTGGAATGGAGGCCTGGAGGGCTTTTGTCAATTTCACTTTCTCCTGGCAGGCAGAAAATGAAACTCACAAGAGCCTTCTGGGTGGGGACTGTCACTTCTCTGTTTCAATGGAAAATTGAATTTTTTGGCGAAATTGAAAATTGTCTGGAAAAAAATAGATTTTTATGAAAAGGGCCCTGGCAGAAGATACCTGAAGAGCTGTAGTAGCAATGTCCCTGTGCCAGGGAGCTTTTGTTTTGCAGAATACCGGTATATGAAGTCACAGCCAGAATTACAGCATTAAACCATATAGCATCTATATACGCCAAACAGCTACGAGAGAGTGGCAACTCCCATCCCCTCCAATCGGGGAGAGACTGGGTTTGCTTACTGGAAACCTGCCCAGCAGGGGACAGAGAGATATAGAAAGAGATAGGGAAAAATGAAAACCTGAAAGTCCCGTCTGTCCTTTGCATTGTCGATTATTCTCTGGTAACTGCTCTGTGTATTTGCTGTCCTACCCTTATTTATTGCTGCTCAGACTGTCTTTGGAGGTTATGACCATCCTCTGTCGCTGTGAGAATATTGAGACGTCGGAGGGGGTCCCACTGTACGTAACAGGGGTTGCTCAGGTAATAACCCACCAGCTTCTTAACATTGTGTCTAACCATCTTCTCTCCCTTCCATTCCATGCAACAGCAGCAGCAGCAGCAGCAGCAGCAGCAGCAGGATAACATAAAAACTAACTTTTCTCTACTGGGACAGCAGCTAGATCTCAACACCCTCCTCTCTTGCCCCCTTCTCTGGTCTTTGCCTTCTGGTGCGCTCCATGGGTAATGTAGAGAGATGCAGAGTGACCTATTCCAAATTCAGGGCCATACTGGCTCCTTTCAGTAACGCCGCAGACGTTCCCTCCGGGTTGTACCCTTTCCCTGGTGGGTGTGCCACGTGAGAACAGAGGAACTGCAAACCAAACCCAGCTCAGGCTTATTTTAGGTGGGAGGGGCAAATTGTGATATGAGGTCTTTGTTGTTCAAGCTAAAACCTGAGTGTGAAAAATTCCTGATGTGACTGGCTCATCCCAAGCTTGTGCTGTGAGAGTGAACCAGGTCCTTCTGTTTCCCAATGGAGGTGACACCCAACTTCAAAGTTAGGTTTTAAAAATACAGTATGGAAAGAGCCCAGCTTCCCTTGCTTCACATTGGACTGATGTTTGCTGGTGCCTAAAGCAGCTAGATAAGAAAGTTATTATTTATCAGTGGGTTTTAGCACAGTGGTCCGGTCCAGAGGGCTCACCTACTCCCTAACCACAGCCGAACCGGGAACCCCTTACTAACTTCTTAGAGTTCAGAGTCTGGATAGGACTCGGTTTTGGTCCCTAACAGAGCTCCAACCTCGAACTGCTAGCCATTAAATATAGTCATTGATATAAACGCCTGTGGCAGATGGCCAGTCGTATGGATCCGTTTAATCGGCTAGTCTAATGGCAGTCCAAATTAATGACTTTACAGATACTGCAGCCTCTTTGTAGCCAAGACAGGTGAACTGATGTTTGCTGACACAACCTCTGACCTGTGCCTCCTGGATTTGATTCCGAGCCGGTTTGCAGAGGCTGACAGCCAAGCCATACTTACTCTCTTACAATTGTTTCTAACGTCCAATGCCTTGCAGTACGTTCATGGGAATGGGAGTCTGGGGGGACAAGCTCTGTGCTTGTGTCTAGCTCCTGACAGGCAGCGTCCTCTATTTTTCCAACCCCTGATGCTCCCCCTCCCCCCCACAGTGCTCTGTCAGTCCTTAGGTCCTAACCAGCAGGACCCCACTGGAAGGAACAAAGAGGAGAAAGGAGTGGATTGATAGAGCCCAACATTCCTGTTTGTGTAGTTGTGACCTACAGGGCCAAGGGCTCACCACAGCTGCTCAGATGCCTGCAGTTACAGTCTACATCTGGATTAGAATGACCAAATTCATACACCCAAAGTGGACAGCTCTCACTTCTGGATTTCCAATCCCGATTGCCAGAGCAGGACATTGGCTATGTAAAAAATCAGCTCCTGTTCTCGACAGGGAAGTTGGGAAGGATGACTGCAGGCCAGGATGTCTTTAAAATATAGTTGTGACTCTCCTGTGAACTCTTTCCCTTGCATACTTCTTGGTGGATGGCTGAGCCTGTGATAGCCGCACAGGGGTTGTGGTATTTGTGTAGCTACTCCAGTTTGTGATCGAAATTTGGCTGGGCTTTCTCAATCCCATACGGTGCTTTTAAAACTAATGACGCTGCCTTTTTACTGGGCAATTTGAGATAGACAAGGTTTCAGCTAGTCTTTGGGGTCTTTGGGAGTTAGCTCAGGAAAAAGGGAAGGGGTCCCATTATCTTGTTCGACTTGGCTCCAGGCCCTTCTCTGTTTAGAAAATATCTAAGCGTTATTTGAAAATCTTACTTCCTTGGCCGCAATGGCCTCACTAATCATGAACAGCATCACTGGACAGCATACTTTACATTACCTGGAAGGAGTGCGACAGATAGCCTGGGGCAGGAGCTGCAAGGGGAGAAGCTGACGGTATGTTACCTGGAAACGTGCAAATGTTCTACGTTTTTTGGCAGGATTTCCCTAGAGATAATGACGTTACAGCCCAGGTGCGAGGACGTAGAGACGGCGGAGGGGGTAGCTTTAACTGTCACAGGTGTGGCACAGGTACAGTAACTCCAACATCATTTCAGGAATGCATGCCTCTAACCAACCCGATTCTTTCCTCTTAGGAGGTTGTTATAGTCCAGGAACAGAAGGTACCAGCTCTGAAATGAATTCTTGTAGGGCCACAACACCGTCTCTCTTCGTACTACAGTATATCTATGGAGTGAGGGTTGACGTCTTCTACCTGCCACAGAATCATTGCTGCTTTTCCTGGGTTGTGTCTCATTCATTCATGCGGCACATGAGGTGTACATTGGGGATTTGACCTACCAAAAGCTGTAAAATGCCATGATGCCCCAACCGAACCATTTTGTTCTGAAATGACATCAGTTCTGTTACTGTACATTAATAACAAGTATTTGTAGCGCACTGTAATTCTACATGATGGTTTACAGAGTTTAAAGAAAGACTTGATCCGTGCAAATTCTGTGTGTCATGTTTTTCAAAAAAGAAGAAAACAAAGCTCTTATGTTTGAGTTGAATTCTGATTGCAGTAAGCCTTCTGGCATGATGTGCATGAAAAGTCTGTTGCTGTTAAATTGTGTATTTCTATTTTTCATAAGCTCAAAAATCAGCCAAGAAATGGACTTGGGGTTTATTTGTGGCCTGCAAAGTCTGCTTCTGGGAGGGTGTTCCCGAGGAGGGAAAGGTCAGCAGATTCCATATGGAGTTCTGCAGCCAGTGCAAGAAGCCAGGTGCCTTTTGAAACTTAAAAAAGGCTCCTTGCAGCTCAACACAGCCAGTCTTTCAGCTGCACATAAATGTCCACAAAATGGTTCATGCAGAGATGGTTCTCAGAGTGCATTTAACTGCAGATGTGTATGTGGCTCCTGGTGTAAATAGTGCATACAAAATGTGTTCCCTTTCTAGGCATTTGGGCAGTTTAGTTTGAGGAGTTTTACTCAGTGGTTTGGGGCATGTCAGAGCGCTGCGAACAGGGGATCAAAAAACCCTCTGCTAGCAAGGGACATCCTCTGCTTGCTTCAC
The DNA here is from genome assembly GCA_007922175.1 of Pelusios castaneus. Classification (NCBI taxonomy): domain Eukaryota; kingdom Metazoa; phylum Chordata; order Testudines; family Pelomedusidae; genus Pelusios; species Pelusios castaneus. Next base: position 209,810 of record ML686098.1, read on the forward strand.
ACCTGTTAGGAATGGGGGCTCAGTGAGTGAATTTCAAATGGCCTTAAACTGGTGAAACTCTTCTTTCTGTCAGCCTGGCTGGAAAGAGGTGTTCCTGGTGTCTTCTTTGTAACAAACATCAGGACACTGGCATTTCCAGGCTGTCACGTGACGCAGAATGTTTCTATGCATGCTCCAGTCATCAGAAGATCACCTATATACACAGTGACGCTTCAAAGAGTACAGTCATTGGTTGGAACACAGGACGGGGGATCTGGAGGTCTTTCTGGTAGGTCCTTTAACCACTGTGTGGCTGTCTCTGTAAAATGGGAACAGCACTGACCTGCTTTCCTGGGGCTGCAGTTCAGTTCACTAATGTCTGTAAAGCTCTTTGAGAACTTGCGATGGGAGGTGTTAGTCTGGTGCAAACTGCGGTTGTTGGTTTTTACATGTCACTCGCAGCATCTCATTCCGTTTCACTTGACTGCTAACGTGCACATAACCGAGTGAGTGCCACATGCACAGACTTGTGCACTCACACTGACTTCATAAACCAAGGAGACTCTTCTGTTTTCACAAACAGCGTGTGTGTGTCCCCAGCCATTGCTGAGCTAATTCTGCCACACTGAGAGAGTAGTATAGTGGAGAGCTGAGTACAATACCTCTCCATTTGGCATTTGCTATGGCACATGCTACTGAATGTCTCAGTTTAAAATCCAGTGTGGAGCTCGCCTGATTTACTTTGTACCCTTCCGTCTGCAAAGTCGGTGTGCTAATAGACTTCTGTTATAAGACATACAATGCCAGTGATCCTCCAAGGCCCTCCACCCTGAATTCTGTCTCCACATCCACTGCCTTTAAGTCACCTGCCTGTAACTAAGGGGGTAGCCGTGTTCGTCTATTGCAGAGCAACAAAGAGACTCCTGGGGCACTTTTAAAGACTAACAGATTTACTTATTGCATGAGCTTTCGTGGGAGAAAATCCCACTTCGTCAGACGCTGTGAAGTTCATGCGATAAATAAACCTATTAGTCTTTAAAAGTGCCCCAGAACTCTGTTTCTCTGCCTGTAACTAGTGGGTCTGGAGAAATGTATGTATTCAACAAACGACTGACTCCTCAGTGCTTTTCATACATACATCCCCGTGCTTATCAGGAGTGGTGAGGGACAAGCTTTCACCGGAGACCTTATCTGACATTCTTTCATGAACCCAGGGAATCCCTGGACCTCTGTGTATCCCTGTGCCCTCTCCCAGCTGGCAGCGAGAGGTTCCGGGGTCATGCAGCCCATGGAAACGTCAGGTCCTAGCATGCCGGAATTCACTGTAATAATCCACAGTGGGCACTCAGCTTAAGGTAGAGCATTGCATGTTGAGATCTGAATTTTCCATGAGCTGCAGCTCTGTTAACAACAAGACAGCCACGTGCCAGAGGAGGGCTGAACACGGGCTTAAAATCCACTAGACTGTTGGGAATTGAAAGCTCTGAACTATCTACTGCTAGAGAGAGAACTGGTCCCAGCTTTGCACGATAGCTTCACCTTGTCCCAGTGATTAGGGCTCCCTTGGTAATAGCCACTTCTCACATGGGGCCTCTGGGTGTGACTCTATCGTTTGAGCCCTTTGGTGAGGGAATGGTGTCATCTCCCCATCGTGGAACCATCTGAACAGTTTGTAGGCCTGGCTGGGAAACTTCCTGCCAGGGACAGGATTGAAGCCCCACAGCCCTGTGTCTCCTGGCCACCCGTGGTTGCTGTTTCTAGTCAGGAATGTTAAGAGGAACTTTGATTTCCGAGTGCTCCTTGGACAAGTCTGGATTTTTCTCATTCTCTGGCATTCCTGATCTGGAAGGACTTGCCCAAGGAAAGGAAGAGTGAGACCCAGGAAGGTAATTAAATGGGCATGCACATTGCTGCGTGTGTGAAACTTCTCTCCTATGTATCTCAGTATCTGCATCGTAATGGCGGCCTTTGCTCAGGTCACCTCTGCAGTGGTCTTACGTGTGATTGAGTACCGTTGGCGTGTGCATTGGACCAGCCTCTGGCACTGGCCATTGCAACGGCCACTGGAGTCATCTGCCATGACTGGATGTAACTTTAGGCATGGGTTTGTCTCTGCTCTGCGTCACTGTTGTCTCACAGCAGCACTGGCTGCCAGCGCAACTTCCCTTCTGCGTCCTGCTGCCCTGGTAATGGCGAACTAGCCAAGTCCCTCGGAGCGTGTGTAACTTGGGAGGACCCGACTGCCTGGCAGCAGAGCTGCGGCTGCTGTTGCTGGGTGCCTGTCTTCTTTCAGACTGACCTTCATCTCCCTGTGTTTTTCCTCCTGTCTCCAGGTGAAAATAATGACGGAGCGAGAGCTTCTAGCTGTGGCCTGCGAGCAGTTCTTGGGGAAGAATGTCCAAGATGTTAAGAACGTGGTCCTTCAAACGCTGGAGGGGCATCTGCGATCCATCCTAGGTTGGGGTCACAAGCTGCCACTGATCTCACCGTAGCCAGTCCCTTGAATGGAGTTCCCTGTCTGTACAGTCTCTCGTTTGCTCGCGGTTCACACCAGCTGCCTCCCTCTGGGAGCTAGAGGAACAAGCCAAGCTTTCCAACTTCCTCGTGAAGGCATCACTCTGAACACCTGATGTTCACAGTTGGAGTAGCTGGCATCTTCCTAGTCATATGAATGTGTGAAATTGAGATGTAGCAGGCACAGCGAAGCCTGGGCAAATGGTTATGCGTCACATCCAAACGTGACTCATCTTTAGCCAGCCCATGAACAGCCAGGAGATCACGTGGGGCCCTGGTGCCTGCTAAGTTTACGGCCCAGCTCTTGCGTTTTTCCCATTGTTCAGGTGCAATAGTGCTTTGGTTTTGTGTCCTTTTCCAGGCACCCTGACCGTGGAGCAGATTTATCAGGACAGGGATCAGTTCGCCAAGCTGGTCCGGGAGGTGGCAGCTCCAGATGTGGGCCGCATGGGCATCGAGATCCTGAGCTTTACCATCAAGGTACAGGCAGACAAAGAAACCCACCTGGGCCTAGATGACTGATGCTGACTGATTAGGAGCGGTCCCTGTAGGATTTACAGTCTGCTGTGCCCTGCTGGAGTTTTAAGAACAGCAGCTATGGGCTGCTATCAAACATGAAATGTACATTTTGCTCTCTGCATCCAGGTGTTGGAGTTAAGAGCCCCAGCAGGGCCTGTTCTGTAAATGGAGCTGCCATTTCCCTATCTTATGATGGCCGAGCCTCTGAGGAGTCTTGCAGGAGCCCTGCAGAGAGCTCCTCTACCCTCCTCAGTGTGATAACCTTCCCTTCTTGCATGTCCTTAATTCTCAGTCACGCTGGCCAGGCAGGTTTTCACGTTGTGGCCCGAAGCAGTTGCATTGCTGTTTGGAGACCTAGGAAGGAGGGCATGGGCTCAGTGATGGGAGGATTTGCTGTGGCTGATTTTGGGGTGTCTCCATCTGTCTAGGATGTGTACGATAAAGTGGAATACCTGAGCTCTCTGGGGAAGACTCAGACAGCAGTGGTTCAAAGAGATGCGGACATTGGTGTGGCAGAGGCCGAGCGAGATGCCGGCATTCGGGTACGTCCAGCAGCATCCCTGGGACGCGGACTCCCTCAAGGGAGTGTGGTCCCTCAGCTGGTTGCCAAGGCTGCTGATGTTTTCAAGCGGTGGTGGTTGATTCCCCCTGCAGGAGGCAGAATGCAAGAGGGAAATGCTGGACGTCAAATTCATGTCTGACACTAAAACGGCAGATTCCAAACGGGCCTTTGAGATGCAGAAAGCTGCCTTCAGCCAGGAGATCAACATTAAGGTGAGAGAATCCTGCACCCTGCCTGGGCTCTGACTCCGCTATCAGCAGACGTGGGTGCTCCCCGACTTCCATTCCCCTGGGTCTGCGACAGGCGTGCTGAGCACTGGCAAACCCTTTCAGTAAGAAACTATAGGCTCCCCAGTCCAGGCAGCCGTGTGCGTCCTGCCTCCACATGGGAGGAAGATGGATGTTGAGAGCACCTGAACTGGTGGTTCATTAGGCAGAAGGTGCAATTCCAAGTCCAACCCGTGCTTCCCCAGGAGGTCAAACGGTGCATGAGAGGCCCTGGTCCTGACGGGCACAGCTGCTTCCAAGTCAGCAGCCAGCTCCTGGAGGGAGTGGAGAGGAGGGGTGGAAGGCAAAGCAAAGCTGAACACATGGGGACAGTCTGCTGTGGAGAAGGCTTGGGCAAAGAGAGTGTTCAGGGCTCCTCACAAGAAGTCCCACCCTCTCCTACTGGGGGCTGTTGGAGAGGAAGAGGAGTCAAGGGGCAGACGGGGCTTTGCCGAGGCCTGTGGGGGTAGTTGGCTCAGACGTGGTGGAGGGAGCGCCTTGATGACTCCAGCTCCCAGCGTGGGATGGGGAAGATTCCTGTCAAGCACACAGCCAAAGGAGCCTGATTTCCCAAGGAGAGAGGTGACCCCAGCTCTCCTCTGGAGGCTCTTACCCGACGGTCACTCACTCTGGGTGGTGAGATGTTCCCAGGGCTTCATGGCCTCTCTGCCAAGGTCCTCCCGCTTCTGAAGCTGGTCAAGGCCAGCAGTGCAGGGCGGCTCTGTTGCTGAGTCCTCGGCGATAAGGCAGCAAGAGGAGCCTTTATAACGGAAGTGGCTTTGGGTTTTCAGCTGTGGTGGTGAGGGAGCAGCAGTGCTGCTTGTCGGCTGAGAGCCACATTCAAAGTTCCCGCTCCTACTACCGTGACAGACGTCACAAACACGTCGGGTAGCCTGGGGATTCCTTCCCCACGTCGGAGAAAGCGAGGAGGAACTGTCACCTCTAGCGCCTGTGAGGGAGTGTCGGGGAAAGGCGGCAGAGGAGGAGTTTTGCCCTCCATCTGTCCATTACTTGCTGGTGTGGGGGCAGCTGTGGGAGCCTTGGTCTTGTCTAGCGTGGGAGATTCAGTTTCCGAGGAGTCCGAGGGTTTGGGGACCTCAGCTAGGCTTTCTACGCTAAGTCGCTGCAGTCCAGGCTGCCCTCTGTCCCCCTCTGTACAGACTGCAGAGGCGCAGCTCGCCTATGAGCTGCAGGGTGCCCGGGAACAGCAGAAGATCCGCCAGGAGGAGATTGAGATCGAGGTGGTGCAACGCAGGAAGCAGATTGACGTGGAGGAGAAAGAGATCGTCCGGATGGACAAGGAGCTAATAGCCACCGTCAAGCGGCCAGCAGAGGCTGAGGCACATCGCATGCAGCAGATTGCCGAGGGCGAGAAGTGAGTGGCCTGCCGCAGCTGGCCCAGTGGGTTCAGATGCCCAAACTCAGCCAGCAACATGCCAAGAGCCTGAGTGGGATGGAAGCAAACGTAGTTTCCTTCGTGTTGAGCCCTGCATTGTCACCACTCCGGGGGGCTCCCTGGGTCCCTTCCAAGCCCCCTGAAACCAAGTGCTACACAGCAGGCAGAGAGCTAAATAACCCTCCTGTAGGGTGTGTGTCTGGCATCTTGGTCCAGTGGGCTGTTTCCTTTCCAGGGTGAAGCAGGTTCTCATTGCCCAGGCCGAAGCAGAGAAGATACGCAAGATCGGCGAGGCAGAGGCCTCCGTCATCGAAGCCATCGGGAAAGCAGATGCTGAGAAAATGAAGCTGAAGGCAGAGGCATACCAGCAGTATGGAGACGCAGCCAAGATGGCCCTGGTACTGGATGCTCTGCCCGAGGTGAGGCCCAAGGCTTCCAGCAGCTTTTTGCCACTTGGTCCAGTGCCCTGAGCCAGCTGCTCCGGCGGGGAGGGGGCTGGGGAATGGCAGTGGAGCATTGGCTCTGCTGGTCATGGCAGGAACAGTGCTGGTACGTGCACCCTGGCGGGTAAATCCCAGGCCAGAGCAAGTGCTCAGGCCCTTCAGATCAGTCAGGCCGCAATGGGGCCGGCTGGCAGGGACAGATTTGTTCCTGAACCTTTTCAGAATCTGGCAGCGAGCTTGCAGGCAGCCCTTCCTGGCCCAGGCTGTTCTGACGGGTGCTGGTCATTCTGTTCTCCTTGCCCTCTGCCCCCAGATTGCTGCCAGGGTGGCTGCTCCTCTGGCTAAGGTGGACGAGATCGTTATTCTCAGTGGGGACAATAACAAGCTGACATCTGAGCTGAACCGTCTGCTGGCTGAGATCCCAGTATCCGTGCAGGCCCTCACTGGAGTGGACCTGTCGAAGGTGAGCTGGGACCAGGGGGGCAGTCTCCTGGGAAGCTGAGGCCTCTTCTTAGCTTGCTTTGTGGCTTGTGAAATTCCCATAGCACCTGTTAGAAACCCCGGGGGATCCTGCTGCGCCCCACGTCCTCTGTGTGTTTGTGCGGCTTGCTCTGGCCAGCACTGCTGGGCGGTAATGCTGCCAAGTTAGAGGCCTTGATAAAGCCATGGGAAGGAGGTTAGGTGGCAGAGGTCCCTTCCTGTCTTGTCTGCGAGGGGGCTTTCCAGGGGCCCTCCCTTTCTAAAAGCTCAAGCACATGCTTGATGTCCTCCCCTCTCCCTGAAGGCCCTTTCTCCCCGTCATCCCAGCCTTGGAGCGCCTGGTTCCAGTTCCCTCACATCCTGTTCCAGTCTTGCTCCTAACAGTGTCTCTTGTTCCCTGCAGATCCCCCTTATCCAGAAAGCCACTGGTGCCCAGGCATGAGGCTGGCGAGGCCAAAGCTCCTGAAGATGCCCCCTGTTATGCACTCTTACATCAACTGCCTTTAACACTTGGGAAACCCTTTTCTATCAAAGACAATTGGAGTTTCATTTTTAAGCTCTGGGGCCTTATTTTGTAGGACCAGAATGATGCATGTTCAATTGGTCTTGTTTTCTCTCTAAGGGGAATTTCTTTTCTAAGTACAGTTGTGTGTGGCGTTAGTCTGGACTGTCAGTTGAGTCCTCTCACAGCTGGCAGCTTGTCTGGGCTTGCAGGCTTGGTGCCTTGACGCTTTCTGTCCTCTCTTTGGAGCTCAGGGACAGAGAGGCCCAGAGGGGTGAGCTGGAAGCATGGGGGTTAGGGAGGAGCATAGATCAAGGGGTTTGAAAACTTCTTCTTTCAGGCATGGCACTGTCTGCGCATGCAGTTGCTGAAGGAGAACACTGAGCAGGGAGTCCTCTTGTCTGCCTGAGGGCACAGAGCTGAGCTAGCCAGTCCCACGTCTGTGCCCTCCCAGACTGCTTTTATGGTCCCCTAGCCTCCCTGTCCATTCCCCCTGAGGCAGGCAGACTCTACAGAACGACTGCTTTGAGCCAGGACCGCTGAGTCCCGGCTGGCGGTGAGAGGGGATCTGCCTTCCAGCGACTCCTTGACCAGTGCATGAGTCCAGCCACACCCTGCTGAGGTCTGCCCAGCCAGCCGCACTGTGAGCGAGCCGGTCTCAGGACGGCCACATACATGGGGCCATGGTGCCGCTGCAGCTTGGTTCCATCTCGAGGGGAACTGCTGTGTGGCTGCAGTGAGGTTTCTTGGCAGGTCGCTGATCAGGGCCTGCCGCCGAGTGCCCCTTTCCCTGGCAGCTGCTTCTCTCCTGCCTGTTGGCGGTGGCAGAAGTGGGGCAGTTGCAGGGGCTCTGGTGGTGTGGACGCAGCCGGAGGAAAGGGGCCTGGAGGTACCGGTGAGCGGTGGCGGTGCATTCCCCCATACTCACTGGAGGGCTGGTACTGGCCTGTAATTCCAGAGCTGCCTGTTTGCTTGAACACATGGCCTGGAGTCCTCGCTTCCTCTCCTGCTCAGATTCGCTGCTGTGTGCTTGCCTGTCCTGGCACTCTCCTTACCATTCCACCCAGGATCTCCCCGCGGCGCTCCCTGGGCCTGGATTGCGGGGCAGCTGCCTCCCACTTGGTCCCAGACCCCTCCTGTCAGGCGCTGGGGGCTTGCTCAGAGGGCACAGAGCAGATGTGTTGAGGCAGGAGAGTGGCTGCCCCTGGTGTAGGCACAGGGTGAGGACAGCATGAGGTGCTGTAGCTGTGGTGACCTGGCTCTAGCCGTCTTCCCTGGCCCTTGGTGTGACTGATCCCACTGCTGTACGTGGCCACCGTGGCTTTCCTCTTCGTGTCTCTCGCGGTTCCCTCTGTGCCAGCTCAGGGTGTGTCGGTGTCCCCTGCAGGAGGAGAGCCTCCGTGCCAGGCGTTGTGGGCTGCGGGCTTGCTGACGTACTCTCTGGAAAGCTGTCTGTTGTCGAGGTGCCCAGTGTATTGATCTGTGTTGGCCCCGCTGTGTGAAATCCCTCCAGGGCCACCGCCCAGGCCTGCCCCATTGGAACCCAGGGGACTTTGCCTTTGCTGGTGGTCAGCTTTGCCAGAGTCATGTGGGCTGGTTTGAGGGCCAAGTATTTGTCCCTGCAGCGTTCAGCCCCGGTCAGGGTTACAGGCCTCATCCAGGAAGCCTCGCAGGGCTCAGAGAGGTGGGAGAGAAACTTTCCATGGCAGTAGGTGTTAGAACCACTCTGGCCTTTATGGGTTAGCCGGGATGCAGGCGCCAACTTGCTCACCCAGCCGTCCTGTGGCTGCCTGCCGGGGGGAGCACATTTAGCGGGGATCCTGCCTGCCCAACAGCATCCAAACACGATACCAGCTGGGTGGCTAGCTGGGGAACCTGAGACACAGAATCAGACCTCGTGCCCACAGGGTCTCCCCTGCCCTCAGTTCTCTCCCACAGCTTCCCTCTTCCAGGCCTGACAGGAGAAAAGTGCAGTGCCCGGTTTTGGGACAGACTGTGGCATGAGTTCCCAGTGCCTTTCCTTGCAGAGACCCACAGGGAGCACCCATGCCATCCTCCACGCTGTGTTCTGGCCCCACAGGGTGGAGCTGTCTCTCTCTTCTGGCTGGCTGCTCTCCGCGCCCCAGGCCCCTCTCTGGTATCTCACAAGCTGTGGACGAGAGAGGACGTAGTGTGACACGCAGCGTAGAGCTGAAATGGGGTCCGGCAGGATTTTGATGGGAAAACACTGGGAGTGAAGGAATCTGTGGAAAAGCCCCAGCCTCCTGGGCTGTGTCAGGCCTGATGGGAGCTGGAGCTGCCTGGTCTGTAAATGCTGTTCATATCTGCATGTAAAGTGTGCATGCCACGTGGCACCAGCTGAGCGCCGTAGCTGCTGACAGCTGGCTGTGTAATAAAGAGGCAGTGTGATCATGCTGCACTGGCTGTCATTCCTGCCCTGCTCGGACTCCTTCCTTCTCTGCACTGCCCTCCGCGCACCGAGGGCCCGTGCTTCCCAGAAGCCCCACAAAGGTGCTGGATGAAGCTGGCAGATTGCAGGCCGACCCTGAGACCTGGCCTTATCCCAAGTCTGCTCTGGGACGGGACTCTCCCTCAGTCCCTTTTGTTGGACCTAGCCCCTTCTGCACCGCTTGTGCAGGCTGCTGGAGGTGGCAGGATGAAACTGCGGTGGACGGGTGAGGAGCCCACCTCCCTGCGTCGCAGTCCGTGGCAGAGATGAGCATCCAGCTGTCTGTGCCTGCTCCAGCTACTCGGACTGACTTCCCTCTGCGTCATTTGCCAGGCTCCTGCCAGCAAACTCATCTTCCCGAGGTGAGTCGGGCAGCATGGGCAGCCCAGGGTGTGCTGTAGCTCAGAGGTGTCAACCTGCAACTCCACCTGCTCCTGGCTGGCTCCGCTGCCGTCCCTGCAACCAGCCAGAGCCCAGACACTGGGAGGAGGCTGAAATGGGGGCAGCAGCTGGCAAGGGGTTTCAGTGGGGCAGCATTTGTGTGGAGTGGGAGAGCTCGGCCACGAGAGGGCGCTAACACAGCAGAGGTGCCGGCCCTGCAGCAGACGAGCCCAGGGCACAGTGCGCTCTGCCTACTCCAGGGCGCCTCGCCTCGCTGTGCAGCGCTGCTCCCTGGATCAGAGCAGCCTGGCCGCAGCGTGGGCTGGGACCTGCTGGCTGAAGCTGAGGGCAGCTTCCACCTGTTCTGTGCCGACGGGTGAAACGTGCAACCTGTGGGCTCTTGGCTGGGCAACAGGAAAGCAGCTGTCATCAGGCACCTTCATTGGTGCTGGGGCAGCACCATGGCCGTCCTGAATCTGCCCGCCTAGAGCTTCCCCACAAACCGCACGTGGCCCTTTAGACACTGGCACAAAGCAAGGCCCTGTCTCTAATGGGGACCAGAGCAGCAGTGCATGAGGGCTGCTGGCCCGTCCCGGTCTGTCCACTCGCCCAGGCGCCTGCAGGCCACTGTGCCCAGCCAAAGGAGCAGCATGCGTCAGTCAGAACTAACCCTGGCGTTTCCACCACAGCTGTCGTGTGGCCCGGCCTGGCTACTCACCAACGAGTTCAGCGCTGTCCGACCCTGGCAGAGGTCTGCCCTGCCCTGCCCTGCCCTGCCGCTCACCATGGGTGCTTGGCTTGGCCGCTGCGTCATCCTGCTAGCCTTGTACTAATGCTTGGGAAACACCGCCCAAGCCGGGCCTGCCTTCGTGGGGGTCATGCTTCCCCACCCATGTGGGGCTTTGGCAGGTGTGTGGGATCCACCTCTGAGCAGTCTGGGAGAGTGGGGAGCCGGGTTCTGGCCCCACTGTTTCTCCTTTGCAGGGGCAGTTCTTAGAGGGCAAGTGAAAAGTTTTATCTAGTTTCTTGTGAACTCATCCACATCACCCTGTCCCCAGCTGCTCTGGCCAGGCTCCCTGCATGTCTGACTGCTGGGTGAGGGAGCTGGGAATAGGAGGAACAGCTTGGGGCTGTAGGCTGGGAGTGGGGCATGGCCAGAGCTGTGTGTAGGGATGTCTGTCGTCTTAGAAAATCTCTTTGTGAGGGTTAGCAGACAAGGACAAACCTTGTCTGTTAAGCCAAGATGCGTGTATCTGGCTGCTCCCTGAATGAGGGACCTTATACAAAGAAACAGCTGGACAGCCTGCGCCTGTCTGAGTGCCTGTGAAGCTGTAGATAGTGCAGGGTGGGGACAGTTTAAACTTTCTGCAGGTCAGGCTGAGGCTGAGAGCTGGAGGATGCCTTATCTAGGAGCCAACATGTGGGCCTGGCCCCAGGCACATCCAGGGAGCAGGGCCTGGCATTCTGCACCACGGGTACCAGCACTCTCCCACCTCCCCAGCTCTGTTAGCCCCTCAGGCACCAGCAGAGAAGCTAATGCCTAGTGCAATTAACACAGTCAGCCTGTGGAACTGATTGCCAGGGGATGTTGTGAAGGCCAGAACTACAACGGGTCCAAAAAGAATGAGATATGTTCATGGAGAATGTGTCTGTCAGTGGCTAATGTCCAAGGTGGTCTCCCTAGATCTGCCTGCCTGGGGCTGGATCACTCAATAATCGCCCTCTTCTCTTCATTCCTTGGAGGCACTTGGCACCTGCCATGGTCAGAGGCTGGCCCAGGGTCTGACCCAGTGTGGCTGCTCCAATGTTTTTGTGCTAGGGCCGGCTCCTCGCTGGTGTCTTAGCCCCCATCCTGTGCCCCTGCTCAGAGGAGGCCTCACTCCGTGTGGAGGGGCAGCATCCATGGGCAGATTGTCCTCCAGCCCTGATGTGGGCAAGACCTTGCAGGGGAAGTAGCCCATGCTCCTGCTTTGATGAGCCAGAGCTGCCCTTGCCTAGCCTGGCCTTGTGCACGGTGCTGGGCTCGGTTTCTTTCTCTGTCGGTCAGGTCAGTTCCCATTTCTCCCCGCCCAGCTGGTCTCACTGTTCTGTCACTGCCAGCTCTAGGGCATCCATAGAGCCACGCTGCACTGGGCACGACTGAACACTGGTGACCTGGGGGCAAAGGCTCTTTGCTTAGCAGTAAATCCAGCACAGAATCATAGAAACTGGAGGGGAGCATGAGAGGTCATCAAGGCCAGTCCCCTGCACTCATGGCAGGACCAAGTACTCTCTTAAACCAGCCCTGACAGGTGCTTGTCTAAACCGCTCTTAAAACCTTCCCATGATGGAGATCCCGCAATCTGCCCAGGCAACTTATTCCAGCGGTTAGTCACCTGACTGTTAGGAATTTTTTCCTAATGTCCAACCGAAACCTCCCTTGCAGTAATTTAAGCCCATTGCTTCTTGTCCTGTCATGGGTGATTAAGGAGAACAATTTTTCTCCCTCCTCCTCATAACGTTTTAGGTACCTGAAAACTGTTACCAGGTCCCTCTGTCTCTTCTTTTCCAGACTGAACAAACCCAGCTCTTTCAGTCTTCCCTCATAAGTCAAGTGTTCCAGACCTTTAATCATTCGTGTTGTTCTTCTCTGGACTTTCTCCAAGTTCTCACATCTTTCCTGAAATGAGGCGCCTAGAACTGGACACAATACTCCAGCTGAGACCTAATCAGGGAGGAGTAGAGCGGAAGAATTACTTCTCGTGTCTTACTTACAATACTCCTGTTGATACATCCCAGAATGGTGTTTGCCTTTTTGCAACAGCGTTACGCTGCTGACTCGTCTTTAGCGTGTGGTCCATTGTGACACCCAGATCCCTTTCCGCAGTTCTCCTTCCTAGGCAGTCATTGCCCATTTTGTAGATGTGCAGTGGATTGTTCAACCCTAAATGGAGTACTTGCACTTTTCTGTATTGAATTTCATCCTGTTAACTTCAGACCATTTCACCAGTTTGTCCAAATCATTCTAAATGGTAATCCAATCCTCCAAAGCACTTGCAACTTCTCCCATCTTGGTATCATCGGCAAACTTTATACGTGTATGCTCTATGCCATCATCTAAATCACTGATGAAAATATTGAACAGAACTGATCCCTGCGGTTCCCTGCTCATTATTCCCTTCCAGCATGACTGTGAACCGTTGATAACTATTCTCTGGGAGCGGTTATCCAACCAGTTTTGGTCCCATCTTATAGTAGCTCCATCCAGGTTGTACATCCCTACTTTGTTAATGAGAAGGTGACATGAGACCCTATCAAAAGCTTTACTAAAGATAGACCACATCTACCGCTTCCCCTCTATCCACAAGGCTCATTACCCGCCATAGAAAGCTATCAGGTTGGTTTGACATGATTTGTTCTTGACACATCCATGCTGACTAGCCCTACGCACCTTATTCTCTTCTAGATGTTTGCTAATTGATTCCTTAATGATTTGCTCCATTATTTTCCCTGGTACAGAGGTTAATTCCCTGGGTTGTCCTTATTTCCTCCTTTATAGTGGGGCACTGTTTGCTCTTTTCCAGTCCTTGGGCCCTCTCCAGTCTGCAATGATTTCTCGCCTGCAGAGCTGACACTGCTGGGAGCCAAGTGTCTGTGGCTAAGCCCGCTACAAGAAGAGGGGGAACAGCCAGGAAATAGTACCATAAACTAAATAACCAAAACAGGTAAAGAGGGAGTCAAACTATAAATAGCACATACTGCACAGGAATTGGATCCTGCAAAGTAACCAAACAAAGCCAAAAATGTGCAATGCAATGGATTGTAAAAGCAATTAAATGTACACTGTATATTTAAAAAAAGGGTTTCTGCCTAACTTTCAAGCTACAATGTATCCTGCATCCATTCCCCTCCCCCCTGTGGCAGTCAGACTCACTCAGCATCCAAGTGCTGTAAAGTACATCAGAAGCAGGAAGCATGCCAAGCAAGCAGGCAGCCTCTGGATGACTGAGGTGCTATTTGAAAACCAGGCCATGGCAGCAAAGCAAAATGAATTCCTGGTGTTTATCTTCACTACAGCGGATGTGAGGGAGATTTCCCATACAAGAGTCCTTCTTTTCAGGTGACAATAAAGGAGCTTTTGTTACAAATTGATCAATTACACAGTACAAAGAAACTCCCCTGTGAAATAGCGGAACTACTCACTCTGGTACGTAACCTATCACTTATAAAAGTCTCCAGCAGTGATCATGGCAATTACAGGCCAGACCAAGTAGCTGAAACTATAGTAAAGAATAAACTGATCAGTGACACAGATTAATGGGATTTGTTGGGGAAGAGTCAGCACAGCTTGTATAAAGGAAAATCATGCCTCACCAGTCTATTGCATTGGGTGAGGGAGTCAACACACGTGCAGTGGGGTCATCCAGTGGTATAGGGTGTAGATGGACTCTCAGAAAGAGCTCTGACAAAGTCCCACACTACTGGCGCTTTAGCAAAGCGTGCAGTCATGGAGTAAGAGGGAGGATCCTCTCGTGGATCAGTAACTGGCTACAAGACAAAACAAAAGGTAGGAATAAATGGTAAGTTTCCACTATGGACAGAGGTAAGTACAGCTACCACCCCACCTCTCAGGGGATCCCTGGTACCAAAGCTACTCATCATATTCTTAAATTAGCTGGCAAAGGACTTAAACAGTGAGACAGCAAGGTTGCAGATAATGCACAATTATTCAGAATAGTTACAAAGTACACTGAGAGGCTACAAAGGGGACTCACAAAACTGGGTGACTGGACAACAAAGCAGATGAAATTCAGTGTTAAATGCAAAGTAGTGCACATTGAAAAACACAATCCCTACCATCTGTAATCAAATGATGGCATCTCAATTAGCAGGTACCACTCAAGAAAGAGACAGGTGTCAATGTGGATACTTCTCTGACAACATCCACTCAGTGTCCAGCAACCGTCAAAAAAGCAAAGAGACTGCTAAGTACCATTAAGCAAGGGATAGAAAATATCCCACCACCAATGTATAAATCCATGCGATAGCCATACCTGCAATCGCCTGCAAGCCTGCTCATCCCACCTCAAAAAAGCATATTTTACAATTGGAAAAAATACAGAGAACAATAAAAATGAGTGGGATAGAGGGCAGCTTTCAGGTGAGGAAAAAAGGCTGAGACCTGCAGCTTGGAAAAGAGATTACTAAGGAGGGCTGTGAGAGAGTTCTATACAATCATGAGTGGTGTGGAGAAAGTGAAGAAGAACGTCCTGGTTACTCAGAAAATGATGGGTCAGGCACTGAACTGAATAGGCAAAACATTTCAAACAGGCATTATTTCTTCATACAATGCACAGCCACCATGTGGAACTCATTGCTAGGGGATGTGCAAAGGCTGAAAGTAAAACAGAGTTTATGCAGGTAGGAAGGCAACACCATAGACTATGGGTGTCTGGGGGGAGCTTTGTAACACCCCCTGGCTGGGCTTGAACTTGCAGCAGCCAGGGGGCCAGCACACAAGCTAGCCACCATCCTACAGAGGTGGTGGGGCTCATGGGAGGGAGGAAAGGCTTTTTACTAAACTATTTTTAACCAAATTAAGAGCAGCCTCTGCAGGGAAGAGCTGCTTGATGGTAGGGCTCCAGCAAGGCATGCAAGTCAGCCCCCACTCGCAGGAGAGCCCTTTTCAAACCCACTCCCCCACCACCCCAGTTTCCAGCAAGAGACCTCAACCCCACAGCTCCCACACCGCAGCTGCAAACAGGACCTGCTGGGCTAGAGAGGTAGCCATGCCCAGGGCCCCTCCCAAGGCCCACTATACAGGACCAAAGCAGAGCATTTGGGGCAGTGGGGGGGGGAGGGTGTACTGCTACTAGATATTAGCTTTTAACATAATTGTGTTTTTCTCGTCATAAATGTGGCATATTGCCTTGTCTCCCTGAATAAGAGCCTGCTAGTTTTTCTTTTTAAGTACAACACAGCACATGCTGAAATTCACAGCTGGGTTTCCAGGCTGGCCATGTGGGCTGTGAAACCCTGGGCCAGGGCTCCCTGTCCCCCTAGCCCACCCACCCTGTGCTTGTGTTCCCTGCCAGCATCAAGAACAGCAAGCAGATCAGGCCCAGCTCCCTGCTGTTGCCTGGGCCGGCCAAGGCTGCGGGAGAACACCCAGAGCAGGGCCCCTGATAAGAAGCAGGCTCTTGCCTATCAGCAGCTCCTGCCCTTAGCACCCCTCCAGTCCCTTATCATAGGCCAGCAGGCCAGCGGTTTCCAGGAACTCTGACCCCCGCCCTGCCCCTTTGGTGGGGCAAACAACTGGGCCAGCCATGCACAACACGCACACACAACACCCCAGTGCTCGCGTGACCCCTCGCGTGCTCATCACACATGTTCTAGAGCAGGGCCCAGCTGGAGGCGCGCCTGCCCTCAGCCGGGTTGGGGTGACACAGGCATCCCTATGCAGCACCCCCAGGCTCCCCAAGCCAGGCGTGTGCACGTCAGGACACTCGCCCTCCCTCCCCTGCCCATGCCACCCTCTGTTTGGGTGCTGAGTCCCTCTGCCATAGCCATGTGTGGTGACACCCCAAGAACAGCCCCTGGAACTCCATTTAGCCCCCCCTATCCGATGGGACTGTGGGAGGAAAGCTAATTGCATAAGCCTTGGTCTCGGGGCTGCTGAGCCCACAGCCTCCACAGGTGGTTTCGGGGCGTGATCTTATTGAGGGGAACAAGGCAATATGCCACGTTCCCACTGGGGGATTGGGTGAGCCCTGGGTGTTGGGGGCTTGGCCTGCTCAGGGGGTCCCAGCGCTGTCACAGGTAGGAGCAGGTACCAATGCCTAGCCCTGCATGGATGGGAACAACCATGCAGCAGGGCCTTTCTCAGCTTCTACCCATCCCTGGGCTGGCTTCTGTGGCTGAGATGCCCATGGTGTGGGGCTGGGACAGCCTGTGGGGGGAACCTTTCAGTTTGTGCTGCACATATTCTGCTAGTTAATGGAGTTTCTGACTGAACGAGAGCAAACCCGTTTGGAAGCAGACAGCTCCCAAGCTGCAGTCCAGCACGGCTCTGGGGATCCAGGTGTGTAGCCCTGGGCTGGCTGGTTGGTGGCTGCTTACTGGGTCTCAGCCCAGCTCCTAGCAGATGGGGCACCACGGCTAGAACTAGCCCTCACTGGAGCTGTGCCCTGCCTTGGCAGGCTACGCAGCATCCCTGGCCCTCGCACTCCTCTGCTCCTGCTCCTCACCAGGGCTCCTTCCCTTCCTCTCCCTGCCTGGTTTGCACGTGTGCATCCTCCCTGGAGCAGGTCCAGGCCCGCGGGGTGGTTGTGTCACTCCTACCCAGCTCAGGGCTGTTCTTGGGTTTCTAGTGGGGGTCAGGGTGCTGGGGCTGGAGCTCTCTGACGGGAACCATGTGTAATGACACCTGAAGTCCTTGGGCAGCTGTGACTGGCCCTGCATCCAGGCCGCTCCAGGGCTGCTCTGGCTCGGGGCAGCAGGCAGCTCCCCCAGCTGAGCCAAGTGCTCTATATGGCCATTGTGGGCACACGAGCGGGCAGAGCCCAAGCTCCACACCCAGCAGACACAAGCCAAACTCCATCACCATCTGCTCTCCTCAGAACTCTGTCGTTTTGTGGAATTAATTCGCCAGCACTGGGCTACAGCAGCTGCACCGAAGCCTGGCAGGAAAGAGTTAAGGGGGGAGGGGCCAGCTAGGTGCATACATTTGATATGCAAATGAGGCCCAAGTAGGTATAAGTGACTTAGCTGGCGATGTGAGTTTGGGAGTGGGAAGGAACTCTTCACTCCCCCAGCCCATCCTGGCTAGGTAAGTGCCCTGCCTTGGCCTTGCTTTGCCTTCCTGAGGCTTCCCCAGGGAGGGGCCTTGCTCTCTTTCAGTCTTTTGATGCCATGGTGATATTCCCGAGGTGAACAGCAGCTCTGCCCTGGCCTATCCCCCTGGCGACTCCTTTGGGTTGGTGGGCTGAGCTCTTTGCTATGGGCTACTGACCCCTGGCCTGGCCTGTAACTGCCATGTTCAGTCTTGCTGGGCTGGTCCCTAGAGGTTCAAGAGGGAAGCTGGTTATTCTGCTGGGGAAAGGAGTCTAGCAGTGTCCCTTCAGGCTTCCCTAGAGCAGCATCACTGGGGCAGCCTTGGACACCTTGTGCTGCTTTACCACAGGCTGGACTTTCCTTGCTCGTTCCCCGTAAGTCTCACAAGCTCGCAGGGTGGCTGAAGGGATGCTGTGCTTGGGAACAGAGTGGCCCCTGGCTAAGGTAGAGTGAATGTCCCGATGGATGTGAAGGACCAAACCCCAGCTCTGTATTTGTGGGGTGCCTGGCAGCAGGCTCTATTTGGAGTCCAGAGTGAAGGGTTGTAAACAAATGTGGAAAGGCTGCCGTATTAGACCTTCCTCTTCATCACCATGTGAAGCAAGAGGAGTTCCTACTCTGAATGGGGTCTGGGGGCATTGAGGGGTGCTGTAATTTTCCAGTGCTCACACTGTCTGGGAACCCCCGGGAAAGGAGGCTGCTACTGTGCCATGGGGCTGGCTGTGGGTAAATGGAGGCTACTCTCCTTCAATGACAGATGGGCAGAAGAAGCCAGCCCAAGGTCCAGTAATGTTCCCCCAGACTCCTGAGAGCTGGCATGGCCAGACGTGGTTTAGGTCATATCCTCTGGCTTTAGCATGCCCCATAGGAGAAGAGAAGCTGGGGAGTGGGGGGGCTGCTTCAAGCAGGTCCTGACTTGTGCTGCGCTCTGTGGTGTCTCCCAGAATGCTGTTCTCTTGATGTTCTAGGTTCCCTCGTCCAGCACCAGCAGTGAGTGTCTGCCCATCCTGGGGGCTCTGGGCAGGATATCATCGTATACTGTAAGTTTGCTATGAGACACTACAGTATAGATGATGTACTATCCGGAGCTATGCCCCTCAGCCAGGAGCAGCACTGTACACCCAACGTGTGGGGACAACACCAGCCAGTGCTCTACTAGGACAAGTTCCTCATCCTCCTGCAGGGGGGTTAGGGGCTAAGCACTGGGGGAGCTGATGGGACAGGACTAATGCCTCCTGTGAAGGACCAACCATGGCTGTTGCAGTCTCTTCCTGTACTAGTTTGCCCCTGGATTTCCAGGGTGGGACAGAAGCAAAGACACCCCGGCTGTGGCATGGCCAGGAAGAAGCGCCTGCAGGGAGTGTCAATTAAACCGTTACCATTACTGACTTTAGTAATGGCAACGGTTCTACTGCCACTCCCCACCCCCACGAGCAGCTGGCCAGAGGAAGAGGAGCAGCACCCCCTCAGGCAGCAGGCTCCGTGGGAACCAACCGAGATCCTCTCCCAGCTGGGTGGGGGGCTGAGGCTGGGGGGCTGGATTCCCTTGGGCCAGGCTCACTGCCCCATGGCCTGTGCATGCCAATCAATGAGCAATAAAGGTGTGTTCCTGGATGTCTCGCTTTCTGCCCATATGGATTACCCAGAGCAGGCCGCTCAGGCTCGGGGCGTGCGGCCACGGCACTCGCCCCACGCTGGCTGCAGGGGGCGCCACGGCCCCTCCTCGCCGCTCTGCGCCACCGGAAACCCCCGCCTGCGAGGTCCGGGCCACGCCCCTCGACGTCTTCTCTAGCCAATGGGGAGGCTGTGTCGCGCACCTCGTTCCCACAATGCCCCGCGGCGGCCAAAGATGGCGGCGCCCTAGGCAGAGTGGCGGCGGCTGCTACTCAGTCGGGGTGTCATGGCGATGGCGGGTCGGGCCCTGCGCTGGGCGCTGCGGGCGGGGTGGCCGGCCCGAGCCCGCGCAGGTAGGTGCTGGAGAGCCGGGGGAGACGCAGCACGTGGCGACCTGCCCTGTGACCGGACCTGTGTGAGACTCGTGTGTCCTCACTCGTGCCCAGCCCCGGGGTAGTCGCGTTAGTGGCTCCCGCTCGCTCGTGCCCAGCCCCGGGGTAGTCGCGTTAGTGGCTCCCGCTCGCTCGTGCCCAGCCCCGGGGTAGTCGTGTTAGTGGCTCCCGCTCGCTCGTGCAAGTTTGCACTGCTCCCCTGGTGTCTCCTGTCTTGTCAGTATCAATGTACAGTCAGAAAGAGCAAGTTTCAGGCCCCAAGGAGTCTTGTAGGCAGTGAAACAAACAAGGAGTCTGGTGGCACTTTTGAAGGCTAACAAGTGGACCTCGTGACTTGCTCATCTCTGCATTTACACACTCCCTTTCATGCTGGGCTGCCGTTTTCTATGTGACTAAGTGGAATTCTGCCCACAAAAGCTCATGCTGGGTTTGCCTATAAAAAGGCCACAGAGCTCCTGTTTGTCTTGCTGAACTAGACTGAACGGCTGCCCTTCTGGAACTTGTGGATAGTGAGAATTCTTGGGAGTTCTCTCCTTATTGGGCCGGCAGCATTACGGCAATGATAGACGTGTAGCATGAGCTCAAAAGTCTTTATCATGTCATTTAAACTTGCTTGCCTCTGAGCTTAGTGACTGGGTGATAAAAATGCCTGTTGCCTCGTCTGCTCTTGTGATTCCATTGTCAGCACTAATGCTAGATGGAAAATGGGAGAGCTGGTATAAGTTCTCTCTGCACAGGTTGCCAGAGGTGCTGCTAGATTTGGGTGACACAATTCCCTAAATGAATGGTGCCCGGCCCCATTTCCGGTCATTCTTGAAAGGCATTGGGGAAGAAGTCCTGTGACCTGGGACAGGAGCTGGCATTTTAAGTGTTGTGAGGAGGGACATCTGAGAAGATTACAGACAGCAACTTCAGCCACAGTGGAGAAGAGCAAAACAAACAAGGAGTCCTGTGGCACTTTTAAAGACTAACAAATGTATTTATCACATGAACTTTCATGGGGGAGTGTGTTTGCTAATGTCTCTTCTGATGTGCTTAGTCTCTTGCATATAGTTCATACTAATGGTTTAGGAGGAACCTTGATTATGGAATTCTCTGGCTGCTGTAATGTGTGTGTCCTTGTCATGTCCATCCCAGCTGTAAACTCAGAGAACCAGAAACTGTTAGTAGAACTGATCGTTTCATGGCTCTGTTATGAGGACATCTTGCTTAGAATTCCTTCTAACCTTTTCAGTTCAGCATGCAACAGGATTAAATTGGTGTTGTCGTGTTATTTTTCCAGGCAGTGGTGCTTGCTTCCTGAAGAACAGACCCCAGTGGATTAACACTTTCCCTGCTTGCTTTTATGGAAATAGTTCTGCCCTGGATATCATATTAGGAATTTCCAGGGATAAGACAGAATGTGTACTGGGGCAACATCCACCACCAGTGTCTTACAGCAAAGGTAAACTCAGCTGCCTGCATGATTTTTCTGGGTAGGGGATGATTGAGTCTCAGAGGCAGCTTCTACAGAAGGCATTCTTGGAAAAGAACCTTTTACAGAGTGACTTGCGAAAGATGTCCAGGCAGTTGTAAGCTGCTGCGTACCCCAAATGAGGTGGTGATTAAAGACTGAACATTCTTGAGGATGAATCTCTTTAGAATATTGTGGTTTGTGCAGTGATATATTTTTAGTTTCTGGTGGACTAATCCAGTAAATGTGTAATCTGGTGTGACTGCAGTGTTCTTATAATACCTGACAAATTCTATTGGGGTAGTCGTGTTAGTCTATTTCAGCAAAATAAGCAAGGAGTCCTGTGGGACTTTTAAAGACTAATGTATTTGTCGCATGCATTTTCGTGGGTGAAGTCCTACTCCGTCATTTTGTAGCATCTAATGAAGTGGGGCTTCTCTCCCGAAAGCGCATGCGAAAAATAAATTGGTTAGTCTTTAAAAATGCCACAGGACTCCTTGCTTGTCTTGCATTACTTGTACATTTTATTTCTCTCTCTGCAGCTGAGCAAGATAACTTGTTGGTGCAGCAACCAGATGAGCCAGAGAACCCCAAGGTTCTGAGAGTTGCCATCATTGGGGCACCAAATGCTGGGAAATCTACTCTCTCTAACAAACTCTTGGGAAGAAAGGTGAGGCTGTTACACCACAGTGCCCGCAGCATCTGAGAGCCAGGCTGCAGGTTGGTTTTGCTGGTGTTTCCTAGGTGTTCTACACCTCTGACTTGTTTCCTGCAGATTTTCCCAGTGTCTAAGAAGGTGCACACTACACGATGCAAAGCCCATGGTGTCACCACAGAAGAAGACACACAGCTGGTAAGTATTCCACATGTGATAGGGTTACTCAGCAATAGGCATTATTACCAAGATGATGCATGGCATTTAGCTTGCATCCTGCAATCTGTTTTAATTGCACAAACATGAGTTTTAGCTTCATGGCAGTAATCACAGAAATAACTTGACTGGTGTGGCTTTCTCTTTCTAGATCATCCTGGACACTCCTGGCCTCATCAGCCCCATGAAAGCCAAAAGGTACTACTTTTAATGTGGGGAGATGGCAAGCTTTGAGGAGACCAGAACATGAGGTCCACTGTCGGAGCATGTAAAGCAGAATGAAAGGGGTGTCTTGGGTGCTTGCACACAGCAGAGGTGCGTTGTTCACAGACAGTGAAGGGGTCTGGGCCTAGTTCCTGTCTCTGAATTCCCAGCATTTCAGCAGTAGCTGGAGTACACAGTCTCTGGTGGGATCCCATTGTGCTAGGCACTGTGCCCTCTGGGACAGACGATGGAGGCCAAAAGGTGATGCTGCACTAGCTGGGTACTAGAAAAGAGATGTAGGCTGGACTATCTTTTAAAAGGAAATTCTTCCACTCTGCATTGGGGTGGAAAAGGAGGCAGTTTATGATCTGGTGCATGTATAGTTCCATAATGGGTATTTGTTTTTCAGGCATAATGTGGAGAGATCCCTGATACAAGACTCGCGGGACAGCATGAAACATGCAGACTTAGGTGGGACCCCAGTTCTTATATTGCATCTAGTCAAATCCTGATCTGTCAGTGATGGCACATCTATGGCCCCCGTTGCCATGGTATCTGAGAGGAGCCGCAATGGTATCTCCTGGGTGTGCAAGAGTAGAGCGGAGGGGGAGTACATACAGGAACCCTCCACGTTTGTCACGGGAGATAAGTAAGTAGAGAGAGGCCACCCATACAACACTGTAAGGCAGCAGTGTGGATGACTGGACTAGGTTGGATTGTTGAAGATTAGTTTCTATGGCACTGGGAAGATGTATAGAAGTGCATTATCTGATCATATTAGGACCCCACATGTAAACTCAGACATACAGAATCTGCCATGGAAGTAAGAAAGGCAGAGATATAAAGTGAGAGGCCATAAGTCAGTGAGAAACTGAAGGCTGACGTCTGCAAAGAGGCTTTCAACTATGTGTCTGTTTGGCAGTTCTGGTTTTGGTGGACGTGTTGGAATGCTGGAAGCAGAACGGTCTGCGCCCTGAAGTGCTGCAGTGTCTTTCTCAGGTCCCACAGGTTCCCAGCATCCTGGTCATGAATAAGGTAAATGAGAGAGCCGAGTCCTCTGTTATCCAGCGAGTTAGCACTTGGGCATTGCACACTTTAGAGAGGTATGGAAGAAGAGAGCAGTCTGTTTGAAGATTTCCAGTGTATTTTAACTTATTAGGGGGTGGAAATAGTGCAGACCTTGCTCTTGTGAGTCTTCCCTCTTTCACCTCAAGGCTTGGATTATTACAGAAGACAAATTCCCGATCAATCTTTTTCAGGTGGATCTGCTGAAGAGAAAAGCCTGTCTTCTGGACTTGGTCACTGACCTCACTGAGGGAGTCATAAATGGAAAGAGACTTGGAGTTAAATCTGCATCTAAGATGCATTCAGACTCCATCAGAAATAATCCCCTTCAAAGTATCCGAACTTCTCTCTTTGAAAATACATCCAAAGAGACTGGCTGTCTACAGGATGCTAGTGAAGTCCATAGGGGCTCTGGTTCAAGTACAAATTGCAACTTGAGGGTATCAGACTCTGATCATATGTTGGGAAGCACAGAGACAGTGCAAGTTGCAAACCACCAGGTATCTAGAGGCTTAAAGAACAAGAAAGGCTGGCCCCATTTCCAGGAGATCTTCATGATAGCAGCTATTAATGGAGAGGAAGTAGAGACACTGAAGGTAAACTGGCCTAAAGTAATTGCGTTATGCCTTGTGACTTTCACTCTTGTGGTATACCTAGATAACTTGGTTACACTGAGCCTCATATCAAGAGGAGATGGTCAACTTTTCTTCCTCTGGCCAGTCCCTGTTTTCCTGGCCTGTAGTCTGCAGCTCCCTTAGGAGTCCTGATAGGTGGGAGGGGCTGGTTGGTCTGACATCGTAGTTCTCTTGTTTACAAACTCCATCTGTGATTAATGTCCACCTGGATGACTGGTGAT
Source organism: Pelusios castaneus (assembly GCA_007922175.1). Taxonomy (NCBI): domain Eukaryota; kingdom Metazoa; phylum Chordata; order Testudines; family Pelomedusidae; genus Pelusios; species Pelusios castaneus. The sequence goes on from ML686098.1 coordinate 233,568, forward strand.
TTTGGATTCCTCAAACACCAGGCCATTCCTTGTTGCCTGAACCCCCCAGGCACCCATGTCTGTTCTGCGGCTGAAAGACTGTTTTTCTGGTTTTCATCCTTTCCCCAACTTGTGCAGACAGTCCTAAGGCAGGTGTGAAGCCTGGCAGTTCTGGGTTTCAGAAGCTAAAGTGTTCCCTTTTGCCCACCAAAGACAGCAAGTTGCTATGCTGATGTCTGACCGGTGGCAGAGTCCTCATAGTGTGTCTGTGCATGGTAAGCCATAGAGGTCTCGGCCACTCTATGGAAATGCTACATATTTAACTGCTTCTGTCCTCTGTGTTGACAGAAGTACCTCCTGATGCAAGCCAAGCCAGGTCCATGGGAGTACCACAGCACAGTTTTGACAAGCCAGTCCCCCCAGGAGATCTGTGATAACATAATTCGGGGAAAGCTACTGGAGTATCTGCCACAGGAAGTGCCCTACAGTGTGCTTCAGGTAGGAGATGGCTCTAAGCAGCTGAGTGAGGTGTCCAGATGATGAGAGAGACCCTTGACGGGTGTAAAATTTTCTGCTCAAATCTCTAAAGATTTTGGTTTAACATTTGCAAGCACGTGGCACTGTACAGTATCCACAAGTCCTTCACTAGGGTGTGGGGGCCTCTGTGTGCCTGCTGCACACGCAGGTGGCCGTGAATGGGAGTCTTGAGGGCTGAGAGGCAGGCTGAAGCACCTTGCTGAGTGGCTGGGTTTGTGCTCTAATGTTGCAGAAGACTGAGATGTGGGAGGAAGGCCCAAGCGGAGAGCTCTTCATCCTGCAGAATCTGCTAGTCCGAAAGGAGACTCATGTGGTGAGTGTTGTGAGAGAAGCTCTCTGCTCTTCCTCTTTGGACTGGGAGGTCTAGGAGGGGCAGTGTGGAAGCAGGATCCTTTGTGCATCCATGGAGTTGGGTCACATTTGTATTCAGCGTATTAAACCTCCTGTTTCTTACCTGGTTCTCTGCTGCAGGCCAGTGCCCTCTGCGCTAGGCTTGCAGCACCAACCGTGTCCCTTGGGTTTGATCTGTTGGCCTGTGAACTGCAGGTCAGGAGCAGTGTAAAGTGCACTCTGTATCTGGAGCCCTGTGGTCACTAGACCTAGGAGGAGGCCAGACCTCCTGTTATGTGCTAGATGGAGCATGGCAGTGACAAGGTCTATTCAGTACCTTCCTTATCTTCTCACTAGGAACACAAGGCACTGAATGCGCCTGCCTCCCTCCCCTTTGGCACAGACCAAGTCTCTGTATCTGAGGTGGAGGGTACAGGCCTCGCAGTGCCAGGCAGCTGCTTTTTCCTGTTTCTCTGTATATGAGGGCAAGAGCCTTTAGTGGTTGATGGTGTAAATGCCCAACAGGTAGGTGTTGGGGGTGCTCTAAATCAGTGTTTCTCCACAACCAGTCCCTGACATCTCTTCCACACAGTTTAGGAAGGCAGCAAGCTGGGCCCTGGTATCAAAAAAGGTTGAGAACTGCTGCTCTAAATGAGATGTCCTTTTCATCTGCTTCCACAGTCGTTCTGTTCTGATCTCAGGCTGCCCCTCCCTGCAGTTAGGTGAGACTGCCAAAAGGGAGGGAGGTAAATGGAATAACCCTCTGTGTCCCTCTGTTTTTTGGTACAGAAGATGCTGGTTGGGAGGGGAGGCGACCTGATCAGGAGAATTGCTCGAGAGGCTGGTGAGGACCTGATGAACATATTCCTGTGTGACGTCCACTTGAAGCTCTGTGTGAAGCTGGAGAAGTGAGCGCCTTGTTTGGATGTTACCAGCTCTTGATGTCTGACCACTAATGAAGAGATGGATGTACTGAAGAATATGGAGCCACCCCTTTCTGGTGGGGCTGAGGCCACTTGGCAGCATCTGGGCAATGAGACACCACCCGCCCTAGAATAGATTGTTCTTTAGGGGGTCTGAACTTCAATCAATTTAATGCTGGAACTTGTTGAAATCTCTGGACATTGACCCACCCTAAAAGATTATCCAACAAGAACCTTAGTGTATGTTGACAAACCATCCCCCCACACAGCATTATTTAGTGCTATGTTTATAGAGCTATCCTCCTTTGCTGCCTCTATTGCTTCTTGGCTTTCACATCCTTTGGGCTGCTTCCCCCCACTATCTGTGCTGCCAAAAGCAGAGATGTGGCTGGAAGTTCTGCTGAAAACGACGCTTCTGCGATGGCAAAAGGTGGGGTGGAGATAAAAGGGAGGAGGCAGGATAAAAAATAAAAAAAGATCCTTGCCTTAGAGATTTGAAGATGCGTGTAATTGTATGGCTCCTCAGTGGGCATGAGAGATATCAGCAGTGGTTTATCTAATGCTCCCTATGAATGTCCACTGTGAAGAAGTAACTCAGAAAAAGATTATTCACCAATAGTTGGTGTTCTAGGAAAATTCAGGCTCAGCTCTGAGTCGGCTGAGTGAATACTCTAATGCAAACACAGCCTGTGTAGTGCTTTGCAGTCCTTTGGCCTGAAAGTGACTTTGTAAATACAACTGTCCTTTAAAGTTCAAAAAGACAACTGTCTTCTGGCAAAGAAGGGTTAATGGGGGTATTTCACCAACCTCATCTTCAGTACTGCCAGGCCATGTAGCTGTACAAATGGGAATGACAACGTTCCGGGTGAAAAGGCTGCACCATCCTAGCACAGCTCACGTGCTGGTCATTCCTGTGGCTGTAGCATGTCGAGCTGTTTGCCTGGTGCTTCTACAGGATGTGGAAGATTGAGTGAGTGTGGAAATTGGGCCTTCAGGAGTCAGATGGGGGCTGGAGCAGGGGATTTTGTGTGCCAATAGAGGCACACATTCTTTTTTTAGATTAGCTGGTGGCTATTGCTGAGGGAATCTCTCTGTTGGTCACTGTCAAAGAGGGACGTGTTGAGTAACAGTGATCCCAACTAGCGTGAGGTGAATGGATACTGTCTCTCTTCCCTCCATTCCCCTACCCAGTTGGCTCCATGACCTCTTCATTCTTTCCTTTCCTGTGTCCTATTTTGCAAGCAATTTTGTTCAGTCTTGTTTCTCTCACCTTATTCTTTTCTCCCACTCACCAGAAGGCGGTGGCGTGTTGATTAGTGGCTCTGGGACGAGGGAAGAAGGGGCCAGGCTGTACATGCCGTTGTGACTGACTGACAGAGTCAAGGCAGCAGAGAAGGGGAGCTTGGGTCAGGGGCGGTTGCTGAATATGAAACACTGTATACGTGAGCTGCTCCCACCAGGGATTGTTGGAGGAAAGGGAGGTGTTCTCAGTAGTTGCCTGATTTCACACGCAGCAATTAGAGCAAACATCCATGGGGTGGAACATAGATCCCCAGACAGGCTTTCTCTGCTCCCATTGCTCCTCCGCTCTTGTTTGCACTGGCCCATGAGATCCAGGATGACCTAAAGAGTTTGCATTTGTCTAGCAACTGAACATTCAGAAAGGTGCCAACAGCAGCTTATTTTGCTCTTCCACAATTGTCTGCACCCACAGAGAGGCAAGACTAAAATGGCACCCTTCCCTTAAAATTGTTTCTAGTGAAATCTTCCTGTGAAAGAGAATGTGGGGGGTGGATTCAGCCTGGCCAGGTGGGGAGACAGCTGGCACAGTAAGTGGGAGGAAACTGGCTGTTGGAACAGTTGATCGCACCTTCGCCTCTAAAGTTCTCGGGTCAAATGAGGACTTGAGCCCTATGTCATCTGGAGGCCTTGGGTGCAGTTTTCCAAGTGCACACCTTTGCTTGAGGCAGCTGAAGAGAAGCTTGGAGAAGCGGGGCCATTGTAGGTCAGGCTTGAGGTACAGTGCAGAGCAGGTAGGGACCTTAGCTTTGACTAGGAGCAGCTGGCACGGCTCAGGAGTCACAGAGCCATGGAGGTTGAGGAGACTGGCCATGTCTACACTAGCACGTATGTTGGCAAAACTTTTGTTGCTCAGCAGTGTGAAAAAAACACCTAAATGACACAAGTTTTTCAGGTGTATGCTTGTGTACACAGTGCTATGTGGTAGGTGATGCTCACCTCCCAACAGCGACTGCTGCTTGTTGAACTGGTTTACCATAAGGTAATGGGAGAACTCTTCCACTGGCTCTTGCAGTGGTGCAGCTGTAAGCTTGTAAGTGTAGAATGGCCCAAATACCTGGGCTATAAGGCAGTCTGTACCCCTCTGTTGCCCGTGCAGTAGCTGTGTTAGTTTCGGTGTGGACTGGCACAGACTCTGGAGACAAAGATGAGATGGGCATCTTCATGATTGACATATTATAGGTATGTATCTAGACTGATCGTTCTCCTGCCAACTGGATCTGCTATATGAACCAGTTGTTTGACTCTCTCATGCAGATAACACTCCGGAGTTTAGGAATCAGTGCACGTTCCCATGGCTAGGCTTTCTAAAGGATTTTGCATATGGTATGAGATCTCGTGAGACATCTCACCTAATTTCCCTTTCTGTGGTATTTATAAGCAGCCCTGAGCGAGGAGGCATTTAAGATGCTGCCCAGGCAATTAAAATCCCTTCAGGTCTTGTGGGAACTCCCAGCTTCTGTTTGGAACACAAGCCTCATGAAATCTAGTGCCTGTTTCTCCCACTGCATAGAAAAGAGGATGTTTCAGTGGCAGTGACAAAATCTACTGAGCCATTAAAGACTATGCTATGGAGAAGATAAGAGCATCTCAAAGAAACAATGAGCTGCCTTCCAATAATAACATGATAGGCTGACTTGTTTTCTCCATGCATGGGGATATTTTGGTTTCTTGAGTGTTTCTAACTGACTTTTATATCCCACTCTCAGTAAAATGAGGTCCCAGCTCAAGCAATTGTTTCTCTTCCTCTTTCATCCTTTCAGTCAATCAGACCTCACAGCTGCTACCTGCTATCTGTTTTATTCTCACTAAAATCAGGACAGTTTCATGGGTCTTCTTTCTTCCCAGATGACCTTAGATCACATATCCATAGCAATAGATTGTTCACATATGCTTTTGAAAGTGACACCTTGCAGGGAAAAAAGACAGGTAAACGAGCTTTGAGGATTCAGAAGGTTGTTTCATTTGGTGTCAGATATGGTGGGGAAACCATTTCCTTTGTGGAGCGTTGACACACAAAGATCAGTCGCAAGCTGCAACAAAGCATGTTTCAGTGATTCTTCTAGGCAGAACAGAGCCCAGTGCGCAAAGCAGCTGGTCTCTAGGAGTGAGGGGAGATGGAAAATCAATGCAAAATGGCTTTCCTTGAAATGGAAATAGGCTAAGTGTGAAAATGCTTAAAATTGCCCAACTATCTATCTGACTCTGAGAAAGACTGCTCTGGGCCTGCTCAGTCTTAAGAATGAGGCTTGGCAATAAGATTAATTAGACATTATCGGCCAACCACTTCTTATACAAAAGGTACTGATACCATTTGTCTGAAGGCCCAGACTACAGAAGCTGTCTTCCTGGCTCAGACATATTTTAATTCTTCCTGATTTTGGGAAGACAATGGGGGCTAGTGAGGGCTCTTCATATTGTACTAAATTAACAAAAGCTTTGTACTATAGTTAAGAGAAGACCAGATCAAATGCTAATGGAATTGGCAGCCGTGCAATCAGGTGTCCATAAAGGTTGGGAACATGGGATCAGGTGACGGTGTAGTTAGATGACAGGGATAGTAACCTGTGGAGTGTGATATTACTGGGCTGAGGAATAACGCCTGTCATGGAGATGCTGTGCCAGTAGTCTTCAGGAAATTTTGTGTGTTGTCTCTTGGGAAGCACTGATGTATTGCAGATTCAGGTTTGAGTTTGGTTATTGGCGAGGCTCTGAAAAGATGCCAACTTTTTCCAACAGACCTTCTTTGCCTAAGAGAATGCCCTTATTTTACAGTAAGTGATTGCACCTAATGTTTGTGATGACAGTGGTAGCTGTGCTGAGAACCCGTCATACAGAACTCTACCCATGCTGTGCATCCTCACTTAAACGGTGTTAAAATACCACTGGGCAGAGATGGCAGAATTTCTAGCTGCATTGCCCTCTTGTGGCCAGACACAGCTTAACTGATCGTTGCAAAGATGCACTGAAATTGGGCAGGATCTTATATTAATACTCAGTGGCTGACATGTCTGCTTTCTTCCTGGTCCCAGCAGCCTGAGAGAAATCTCTGTCATGGTACAAAGGGGATCAATGAATCATCACCCATGAAATAAAACCAGAAATGATGGGGTGACAGGTTACAGCTGTATGCTGGTTGGCAAGTGCATGTGCTATTGCTCTCCTACAAGGAAAGATTTTGGACACTTTCTTGGACTGAAGCCCAAACTTCATGTCTGAACAAAACTTTCTAGGACAGGAGGATGCACCTGTTTAACTGAGCATGAAACTGCCTTCAGGGGCTGTAAAATGGACAGATGCCTCATACATCAATGCTGGTAACTAATCCCATGTGCTTCTGCTGTGTGCTCAACTCTAAGGCCAGAGATGAGAAAGCAAGGGTGACACACTGGTTCCAAGAATGCTATTAAGTAATTTATGATAGGCAAGTAACTGCCGTGTCAGCTGTACAGAGCAGAGTCCTGCTTTTCCCTGTCGCTTGCAACATAAGTAGTTGTAACTGCGCTTTACAAGTTTAGTACATGCAGCTAAGCTCTTAATAGGAAGACAGGCCTCACCTTACTGCTGGGTAGGAAGAGCAAGGCCAGCTCAACCATAGATGACCTAGGCGGCCACCTATGGCGCCAGGCTTTAAGGGGCACCAAATTAGATGAAGTGAATTTTTTTCTCCATTTAAAAATATATAATATGTTACCATTTATAATGTGGGGGGGGAGACGGGACACCAAAATCATAGTTCACATAGGGCACCAAAAACCCGTGGGCTGGCCCTGAGAAAACACTCACATGCCACAAGTAAAATAGCATAAGAGAACAATTGGTGGTCAGCATGGAGGGAAGCAAGCAGCAGCCCCCCTTACTTTAAGGAACCAATTGTGAGGGCTGGTGGGGAGGGAGGTGCGCTGTCAAGGAGAGTCCAACAAAGTGTGGCCAAGATTGCTTGCTTTTAATACTGACTAAATTCTCTGCCTCCTAGTAACAGTTGTGGCAACTGTCTGCATCCTTGTGGGGGCCAGCGTATTCTCCGGGGCGGCTGCCCCTAATTTATCTAAAAAGTGTGAGCGGCCACTCTTTCTTGATGGTATGTAGTACATCAATTTGTTAAGTTCCAAAGGTGGAGCCATGTTAGTCCATGGCAGAGAAACAAAGTGTCCTGTGGCACTTGTAAAGACTAGCAGATTGATTTATTGCATGAGCTTTCGTGGGAGAAAATCCCATTTTGTTAGATGCTTTGTTAGCTGTCTAAAGCAGCAATTCTCAACCACTCTGTCAGGACACACTACTGTGTCACCACACAGTGGTGTGTCAGGGACAGCAGGGGAGATGGCTGGATTTGGCTGGGGGGAGTGGGCTGGTGTCTCTCATGGGGTCATGATATGCCCCCAAGTGTGCTGTGACCTGCAAAAGGTTGAGAACCACTGGGCTAAAGTGATGCGTGGTGCTCTCAATCTAGGCTAGGTATTCTACTTAACTTACCCCTCCCCTTGTTCTCTGCATCTCTGCCTCGCTCCTGGCACAGTCCGGACACATGGGCTAGCGACTCCAGGCAGACTTGTGCTATGGCTGGAGGGAGGCAGCAGTTGTGGGAAGCGGTACAGCACAGCCAGCATGATGAGCAAATCTGGGGTGTCTGTGGAAGCCTTCCAGGCACTGCACAAGATCAGTTTTTGCTTCTATTGCCCTTGGGCTAAGGGCAGATCTGTGTCACCTGGATGGCTGTGGGCTATCACTTCTGAGAGGCACACGGTGCGGGCTGCCCATGGGCTAGGTACGGTGGCCCGGCGGCTGGCCTGAGGTGACGGGGCGGGCGGCCCCTGGGCTAGGTACGGTGGCCCG
>ML686098.1:241481-340361 GCA_007922175.1 Pelusios castaneus
GGGCTAGGTACGGTGGCCCGGCGGCTGTCCTGAGGTGACGGGGCGGGGGCGGGGCAGCGCTGAGGTGACGGGGCGGGCGGCTATCCTGGGGAGACTGGGGGGCGCTGTGCGGAGCCGTCTCTGGCCCCACTAGCCAATAACTGCCCGCCGCCCCCGTGCCCGTCCAGGGGCCGCAGGGGGGAAACGTGTTCTCGGCCCGGCCGGGCTCGCGATGGCCCCTTTTCGCCGGGAGACGGGGCTTTGGCGGCCTGCGCGGAGGCGGCGGGGCGCGAGCGGGGACGGCTGCCCCTTGCCGGCACTTTCAGGCAGGCACGGCTGGGTCATCCCAGTGACAACAGCCAAAGGACCCCGCCCACTCCCGCCGGCCGTCGAGTGTGCCTGCGCGGGCTTAAGGGGCGGGGACGGCGCCTGCGCTGGAGGTAGCCGCGCAACCGGCGTTTGCTCTTGGCGGGGAGTGGGCGCGTGCGCACAGACGGCGGTGGCGGCGGCCTGGCGGAGCCACCCCAGCGGGACCGGGCTGGGGCCTGAGAGCAGCGAGCGGTGGGGCCGGGGCCGGGCGGGCAGAGGGGCGGCGCCATGAGGCCCGGTCAGGGACACCGAGAGTAAGTGACGCGCTCGGGGCGGGCTGACGGCGAGGGAGCAGGCGGGTCCCGTTCACACTGGGAGCGGGCCGGAGCCGGAGCCGGAGCCGGCTCCCCCTCAGCTGGGCCCGCGGTCTCTGGGCCGTGACCGGTGATGCACCAGTCCTCCGCTCCGCCCCGCCCACACAGCGCCGGGCGCTCCGGCGTGTTTGGACCCGCGGGTCCCGCACCAGGGCCTAGCCCCTGCGGTGCCAGGGTAATTCCCAGCCTTGGCCCGTCTCCGGATCCCGACCTGCCAGTGACCGCCCCTGTTTTCACCTAGCGGCAGCTGCGATGACGGGGTGTTTTGTTTGTTAGGCCCCAGTGGGGGACTTGTCAGAGCCAGGGCATTCTCAGTCCAGACCCTCCAGCTGTGGGATTGCTGCTTATGGAGACGCGGGTAAAAGTTTTCCTTCCTTCCAACTGCAGTGCAAAACATCGCTTTCCTCTGGCTTTCCTCTAATTATGTAGGTGAGTTTCCCTGGTATGATTTCCTGGATTATACTGTTTGAGGATGGAAAAGAAAATCTTGTCCTACCTACCCCTTTGAAAGACACTTCCTAGTTACGTGATTGGTATTTTATAAGTGTATGAAATAATTTTGGAGCAAGAGGCCAAGCTCAGCTGGTCCTTTTTTAAAAGAGGCAAAGTCAGGAAGATCCAAAACAAGATATTTTCTGAAAGAAAATGGCTTATTGATTAGGTCCAAGACACACAGTTCCTTTGTATTGGGTCCCTAAAAATGAGCTAACTCTGGTTCTTTCATAGGAGAGGCTATCTGCCTTTGGGAACTAGACCCAAATCCTTTCAGGAAGAGAGGTCACTTCTTTTTTAGAAAGGCAAAGAAAGAGGAGGATCAGCCTGAGCCTCCTTATGATGTGCACATGATACACATTAGAGTTAAGTCCTTTCAGGGTGGGGGTGGGGGATGTCTGGAATCTTAATGTGCTCACTTTCAATTTCCACTTTTGCAAAATTGATTTGAACCACTTTTACTGTCTCTAAAGTGTTCTGTCAGCAAGGAGTGTGGTGTTAGATTTGTTCTAACATGTTAGCACTGTAATAATAAATTACTCACATTGGATTTGGAACAGGAAGGGAAATAATGCTATCATACAATCATGCTAAGGCACCTTTGCTCCTGAGAAAGCATGTAAATGGTTTGTGATCTTTACTAATGTTGTAATGCAGAAATACGAGTCACAAAGGCGCATGGTAATCAAGATTCTGTAAATTCTTCCCTTTTGGCAAACTTTGACACTTCCTGGCAGGAAAAGTATGTATAGTAAATGAAAAAAATGATTAACAATGAAAAGCATTCGCATTGCAGAGGTTTACTTGTCTGTTTCCGGTCCACTCAGCAAGTTAACTATTTTGTTGCCTTAGGGCTTGCAATACATGATCTTCCACAGCTGGACCTGAATGGCCTTATGGGTGTATATGTTCTGCCTTCCTGTTGACTCTCCTTTAAATTACTGCATATGTCTGTTAAAATACATTGTGGATATGGGTTGTACACAAGCCCATATGTTAGGGGTTTAATAACAATAGTTTATTGCTTGTGTTTATTAAGATATAGATTATTTTTTTGTTAATCACTGACGCCTCATGGGAAATGGTTGTTTTTTACTAAATATTTTTTCTGCTGAAGTGCTTTTTCCCCTGATTATAAAAACAAGGGTTCTCTTAGTTCATTGCTCCTGCAGCTGTTTCCCCAGATTAGCTTGGATTCCTCTGTGATGTCATTTCCACAAGAGCTAATGTGATGTCATTATGATAGGGTAAATGTTATTAGACATATTGGCCTTGATAGTTTCCAGGCATGTAGTAGGAGAGAACAACACCATTCACTTTCAGAATTGCTGGGTAAAATCCTGTGCTTTGCAAGAGGTCAGAGAAGACAATCATAGTGGGTCTTTTCCTTAAAATCTGTGAATCTGTAAGTTTCTGTTTAGACATTTTTTTTCTCTGTGGGAACTGCTCTCTTGTCAGTTCAAGTGAGCAGAAAGCGAGAGGAACATAGGAGTTACTAAAGAGGAAATATTCTGCTGTTATGAAAATTCAATGTGGTAGTAAACCTGTGGCATTATAAAATACATAATATGAAATGTATTTAAGTAGAATGGATTTCATTGTAGTATCAGGTGGGAGAGAAATGAATGCAGGGGAGGGTTGGAGGAAGTCAGATTTCCTTTAGTGGGTTAGAGGGAGAATTAGGTGTCCTGAAGTTGTATTTTTGAGGAGAAGCAGTTCCAAATCAAAAGTGATTAAGATGGAAACAGATTGGGAGATGAGATGAGATTTGCAACAAGAGAAGGACCTGCATTTCTTTTTCCTTACAATGACCTACCTTTTTAGGAACCTGTAAATGGATCGTTTACACCATAGTCCTCATAATAGAAATTTAAAAAGATCTAGTCTGAGATGAAGAGGCTAAAGAGCTGGCTTCTCTGAGGGAGAGACTGACAGTCAGAGAAAGCAAGAGCTGGGACAGCCTTAGATGAGCGGATTTCCAATTTATGAGTCTACTTGAAAGAATGGTATGAAAAATTGAAAATTTGAAGAAACTGTAGTGAATTACACCAAATTCCATCCAGACTGAGTCAGAATAGAAAAGAAAATGTCATTGAAACAAGAAATGAGCAAAATCCGACCGATCTAAGGAACAACATAGGAAAGATGATTGCTGGAAGATGCTGGCATCTCGGTTTTTATTCTTTATATAAATTGTTTGCTATGTACATTGGTTTTGAAGTGTAAAAAACAAATTCTGTTTTATGTGGCGATAAAAGACTCTGCAGACTTCCTGAAGATACTTATAGGAATCTGTGCCACTCAAATATTGACATTAAATAATGACCCTACTTTTGATGATCTGTTCATCATGTTGTGATTTTTTTTTCCTCAGTGGAGTAAGCAATATACATTTGGCAATGTAAACAGCCTTTTGCTTTTTCCCTCCATATTCCAAACAGATCCAAAGTGCTTCCTCTATAGTCTACAGAACAGTTTACAGACAATGTCTCTGCTAATAATGTTTGAAAAAAGATTGGAAAATGCCACTTAAATTATAGAAAACCTGTATAACTAGAGAAAAATGTTAGTAAGGTAAACATCTAATTTAAGTTTTATTTATGTTTAAAATTCTTATCTGGTGGATACCCTTTTCTACCTGTATTTGTGTCGGGGACTGTTGCTGAGGAGAGGTTCAAGTACAAGAGGAAAAGATAGGTTCTTTCAAAGCATGAAGTATCTGTATTTTCCAGAAATGCAGCTTGCATGCCTTAGCATGTCTCCTCTTCCATATTCCTAGTCACGACTGCATGGGGGATGTTAGGTTTGCAGTGTGCCCCTCTATTTTGAGTACAGTGCTTTTCTGTCACTCTGCTGCTTCTATTCTCACGCACCTCCTCTGCACTCTTGACTTACGGTCACTTGGCTAGCACATGAGGGCGTAAGAGTAAATGGCTGCTGTACCTCAACACTCCCCAGCTAATTTGCACAACCAAGACATTCTGCATTCTCCATAACTTGCTGTGTCCCTTGTAGTGGATGGCCCACCTATACTAGCGAGAGAAATAATGAATTTAACAAGTTGGCAGATTGATAGATTCCAGTGCCTGAAAGGACCATTGTGATCATTTAATCTTACCTCTTGTATAACACAGGCCATAAACTTCCACAGAGTAAGGATGTAAAATGGACTTTTGGGGACACACTTTTGTTTCCTCCATCACTCCGTTACTCCCAGGTCAATACAGTCCATAAATACCAGCATGTGGAACTTCCAAAACGCCACTGAGAACATGTCCCAAAATCTTGTCTGTTAGGGGCTTAATGGTCGAGCAATTGGGGTTATTACATAAATGTTTAGTGCATATGTTTTCCACAGACAGTGGTAGTATCTGGTGGAATTGAATATGTCGGGCCACACTGTGATATATTTGTCACAGTGAGTAGTACTTTAGTTTATAAATAGGCCTGTTGACTTCCATGGGATTACTCATGATGTAATATGAATAAGGTGTCTTTCATCTTCAGAGTACTTCAGAAGCATTGTAAGTGTTTTTTCCACACTGTGAATTGGCTGGGTGAGTAAGTCCAGTGTGTACTTTGGCAGGGTGGGAAGCATTTCACAGTATTCCCATTCCCCCATTGTTGTCTGAGAAGAGTTTGGGTAACATTCTTCATCAAATAACCTCCCCAAAAGAGTCTTATTGCAATTCCAACTTCTGACTTATCTAGTGAGAATATTTCTAACAGTTGCCCTGCGTGGCGCCACATGAATTTTGATATGATAAAGATTGTTCAGCTCAGTCTGTGTGAATGCTGTCTTCACGCTACTTTCTTTTTCAAAAAGTTTGTGATATTTGGTGTTAGTAGCAATGCTTCTTGCAACGTGCACCTTTAAAAAACTACTGAGGTGCAGGGGATCCCATACTTAATTGCCACCATTTCTCTACTACTGGTTGGATATTTGTATCTGGTCATTATTTCATATTCCCCTGTTCATTTTGTATTTCACATAACCTTGTTACAAACATGCTCCTGTTCTTGTACACAGGGATTATGAATTGTTTGTGCTCATAATATTCAGAATCTTATTTATTATCACGTATCTGAAAATTAGTCTCTCCAGAACATGTGGAAAAATGCTGATATTCTGGTTTGTGGAATAATTTCAGAAGGACACAGTTTGATTATTTAAGGTCTGCTTTTGACATAGAAATAGTCTTGCTTGGATAGCTCTTTTTTTTTTTTTTTTTTTTTGGACAGGGAGTGAGCAAGAGAGATTTTAAGTGCAGTATTCTAAATTGGCATGATGTCAACTTAGGTTAGCCATAGTAAAGACAGAATATCTTCCATAAAATTTGGAGAATTGTGCTATGCTTTTTAAATATAGAACCATAACATTGAAGAGCAGATGTGCTTTATATAAATAACTAAACTAAGCAAAACACCTAAATAAATGAGTAGATATATCTACTCTAGGAAAGTGTAACACTAGAAATGCTAATTTTAGACATAGTTTTAAATAGGATTTTATTAAGCCTGTTCCTATTTTTGCAAATAGAATTCTGCATGTCAGTGAGTGAAATAAATCTTCAGGGTCGTTCAGTCTGCGGTCTAAGGAAAAGAATTGAAACAATCTGTTTTCAAACTCTTATTTTGTCACAGTTTCTGAAGCATTAGAGTTACAAGGAAAAAGATTAACCATGAAAATAGTTATTTTTAGCTTGAAACCAATAAGTCAAAAAATTGATCTGCCCAGTTATCCCTTGGTGACGAACTTAGTACAGACAGCCCAATTAAGATGCTGTATATTGTTTCCAGCAGGGTTCAGATTGTTCCTAATTTTGGAACTATGTGAGAGCAAGTGGAGGTAGGTGAAGTGATGTGCTTTGCTATTCATAGTGAGTCCAGTATCAAATTTGTTTTTTTTCTGGAATTTTCCTTCTCATGTAACCTGTGATGCTTGTACTGGGAACAGGTAAAATATGTTCTCCTCCTTTTTTTTTATTTCACAGCTACGGTGATAACCAAGTTCAGTTCCCCACAAATAATATCTCTTGTGGTAGTCATGTGGGGTTCCTGGTAGAGCAAAATGACCTATCTTCTAGAGCAGGGATGCACAACCTTTTTTGGCCAAGGCCCAAATTGCATTTTCTAAGGCCATTCGAGGGCCACAAATGCAACATGCGGGGAGGGGGGGTCATGTCACATGATCCCCCCACTCGCTCTGCTCCCAGAGGGCCTCACAGAACATGCTCGCAGGCCGCAGGTTGTGCACCTCTGCTCTAGAGGCACAGTACAGAGAGTGAATGGAAAGCTTAGTGTTTCTTTAGATTTGTACCTGTTTTCACCAGAGAGTACATTGACCATTTCAGGACTCACTGTAATAGATTCTTTTTTTCGTTCCCTAACATTGTATAAAAACAGGACTTGCTGTATATCATGCCACTCTGCTTTCACACTCAAAACTTTGAACATACATTTGAGCTGACTCATATATTGCCATATTATCCTTTACTTGTGGATATCCCTGAATACGCAGCATTTTCCCAAAGGCTGTATTTATAATCCAGTGTTCTCTTTATTTTAAGACCAGATTCCAGTTAAGCCATAGCCACATTAAATAAAGATAAAAATGACTGTGGAGTGGAAAGAGCATCATTGAGTTTATAAGTAAGACAGTGCTACTCATCTCTGAGGTAAATTTCCACCACACTGCACTCCGTGGCAAATATAAAATGGAACAGCAAATATCCTTCACATCTGGCAAGTGATTACGCAATCCCTTCTCCATTCAGCCAGGTCGGTGGCCACTAGTTCTGGCATTCTTGGTATCCAGTCTCTTAAACGGCACCGGTCTTGAGGTCCCTTCTTTTCTCTGTTTGTCTGTAATCATCAGAAGACACACTGATTGCAATCTTCACTTGCTGATTAAAAACTTGAAGTAAAAAACCATCTGAGAATCTAATGTTGGGTTTATGTTGGTTATAATTGGCTTCCTTTATGGCTGTATTTGCTCTCTTCCCCCCCCCCCCACTTCACTACAATTCTGTGAGATAAAAGGATTATGAAAACTAAGTCCTCCAGTGCTTTTGTGAAAATAGTGCCATTTTATAGGCATTGGCTTCAGTCCTGAGGGGAAATTCGGTTATTTAAATCTGCAGATTATTCACAAATCAGAGATTTACACTTATTTAGTTAGTTTTTATCTTCAACTACTGGAAACTCTTCCAGAGTTCTGGCTTTCATTTTTTTCATCCAGACATAAAGTGGATAATGTGTTCTTACCAAAGCGCTTAATTCAGGCCTCCTTTAACATTGAATTCC
This sequence comes from Pelusios castaneus, assembly GCA_007922175.1. NCBI lineage: Eukaryota > Metazoa > Chordata > Testudines > Pelomedusidae > Pelusios > Pelusios castaneus. Next base: position 248,942 of record ML686098.1, read on the forward strand.
CCACAGCTGGGAGCACTTATAAATTAATAACTATAAAAACCAACCATGCAAAAAGGCCAGAGCAGGCTAACAAAAATAACTCTAGCCAATCCTCCATTTTCTTGCTGTTGATCCCACTGTTTTTGGTTTTGTTTTTTTCACCTGTAGGCTTCAAATATTGGGATTTAGAAATGGCTTGTTTTGAAAAAGGTGACTTTGAAAGCATTTTTCAGAGGAATTGTTAAAATCCTCCTGCTCTAATCCGTAGCTTCTCAGCTGTAAAATTTCAGTTTCTTCATATAAGATTTCTCCTGATATTCTCTAGGAATTAAGTTTTCCAACCAAGACTTGAGAAATGTTTGGGAAATCTTTTACACCTGTTCTCTTTATCCCTTTTTTCCCTGCACATTTGCTGCATGATGGTTTTGATGCTTGAGTTGTTATAATTTCTGATTTATTACATTTAAGTCTTTCCAATTACACATGATTTAAATTTGTGACTAAACCTCAGTTTTTTTTATTCTGGAAATTTAGCAAACTTTAAAAATGAGTATTAGTAAATTGAATATCTTCGTGTATATTCCCACATATATAGTATCAGTCTTCAACAGATAGCTAATTACCTTAATAGCATCAACTGTCTTTACTCATTGTTAGCATGGGGGAGGGAAGGATGAAAGCCTGAGGAACTTTGTGTCAGGTAGAATATGAATTACAACCATGCAACCAGATTGAAAGTAATGGAGGGGAGAAATAGCATTCCTGATGCTTCCATCTAGTGTGTAATAGAGAAATTGCATCCGGCTATTAAAAGCCATTCTTTTAACACCTTCCAATTTGGCAAGTATCTCTCCGCCAGTGGGTTTTTTCCTCCCTTGTTGTTCTAGAATTGTCTGACATCCCAACAGCAACAAAGATGAAGGCTTCAAGTGCCTACGTTTGGTAGTTTATTTGTGACAGTTGTAAAATGGCTGTGCACCATGTTTAAGAAAAATTGCCTTTCATAGTGTACAGTTTATATTCCTCCTGAGTGTGTTCTGCTCTATTTACTTGTCATTCTGTACTAGCATGTGAAACACTTGATTTATGAATAACTTACTGCTGTTGAACTAAAATTAATGTAGCTGTTAGTTATTTAAAAGGCAATTAAACTTGACTTTATTCTGTTGTAGTGTCTCCTGTGAAAATACTTAAAACTTGGTATATGGCTGAAAGTCGTATTAAAAATCTTTAGTGTTTGTTTGTTCACGTACGTTATGTCCTGCACTACTGGGACTTGTCAAATAAATGCTCAATTAAAATCTCATAGCAGTGAGGTTAGATACTGGAAGTGCAGCAACTATGTAAGAACCTCGTAGCCATCATGTGATCTTACACACACCCTTCAAATTGGCAGCCTTTTCTGGGAGATGCAATAAGCTAGGACAAAGGAGTTTCTCCCTTAGTCTTTCAAAAAGTGCTGCAGATCTGGTTTCTCTTGGAAAGTCACCAAAGATGGGTGAATATTAAATAAACTTTGCTGTGGTGACTGAATACCCAGATCCTCCTAGAACCGTGGCCAGTTGATGCGGGAAAACCTTGATCTCCTAGAACTATTGCTTGGTTACAGAGAACTCTGCTCGTCCTTAATGGTTTGATAAGAGCATGAACAGATTGTAGTTTTTATCACATCAGAAAATACTCTGTATGAAGCACTCTGATCTCTTTATTTCGTTAGTACTGATTACAGTCAATTGAAGAGTGGGTAGGGATTTTAGCCTGTTTCGTTGTCAGTTAAAATACTACTCTTGGCTTTGTTTTCTTATGGGGAGGAAACCATCCTGCCTTTCCCAATTTTGTTGGCCATTTAAAGAGTATATAACTTCCTGATTCGTTGCTGGTATGTTACTGTCATACAGATGATGCGGGAATACTGTATTTTTGGAAAATGACTTTCCTTAATTTTTGTTAAGTACATATTGGTGCAAGATACATTTTTTATTTAAACTAGATGAGTTTATACATTTAAACTTTCAGATTTAAGTCTGTCAAGAACACCTGAACCCGAGAAAATGATTAGTTTTGAATGCCCCCCCCCTTTTATGCACATAGTCCTGCAAATAAGATTAAAAGGAATTCCTAAAGTAATGCATCACATATTTGCTTCAAATTCCAACTACTGTCTTGAGAAGTGAACTATTTTAATACGCATTAAGCTTTTCCACAAGTCACTCTTACTGCAAAGAAAATGTAGAATAAGCTTGTTCTCCAGCAAATGTATCCAAACCAGAATTAAGCAGGAGTAACTTCCCATTGTAACTGTCACTTGTGGGTAATTAACGTGCAGGAATGGGAGTTTGACTGTCAGTCCCGTTCTAATTCTGTCACTGGACAAGTGACTTTGGGCCTGGTGTGGGCCTCTGCACCATCTCCTCAATTCAAGTGGTAGAGAGGGGAACGCATCCTGATTTCCAGACTCTGAACCCTGGGTTTGGACCATGTGGGAGCTGAAGAACTATGCAGTTCATCTATTTGTGCCTCTGGTCCTCTAGCTGCACAATGTGACAATTTCCTTAGGAGTGCTAAGGGTTGTTTCATTAATATGAAAGGTCTGAGATTTCAGAGAGAAGGGGCTATAGAATTGCAGGGTATTACTGGAGTCCTCAGGTCCCACCAGAAGATTAGAGCTGTTACCAGATTTACAGAGGAATGAGCTGTGTTCCTATGAAATGCTTTTAGGAAAACGCCAGTGCCTCCACTGTCTAAATGTTTATTAATGGGTCCTGTCAGGGAGGGTAGAATGTGCTGTGGGCATGTGCTCCTGGTTAGTGAAAGAGCCGGTTATATCAGTGGGCGACTGCAGTTTTAATATTCCCAGGAGGAGGCCTGACTGATCATTTGGGTTGGGCGAGTAGACCACGGAGAGCATTGGCAATCAGAAAATTTCAGAATGATGGGGACTAGATATCTTTAACGGTTACCTTCGGCAGTTAATTAAGAGGTTAAAGATAAGTATGTAGTTCACTTTTTAATCTCAGAACTTTAATTTCCAGAGGACTCAAGGTAAAAGCAATGTTTTTCTTTACACCAGCTGATCAAGGTCGCAGCCTCTTTCTTGCTCCCCATAGTTGGAAATGTGTGTGCTGCTTTGCTGCTCAGATCACACTGCAGTTCATCTCTATGGCCAGGTCTTCTGTTAATGCTAATGAGGCCGAGCCTTGACTCCCTGGATCTGACACATTTTGGATGCTTATTTGTACAGTCCTTTTTCTGCAATGTAAAGTACCAGGAACTCCCTCTGAAATGCCTTCCCGGGGGGCTGGACTCAGCCCCACTGTTCCAGGTGTTGCAGCCGATCCTGTGGGGCTTAGTGCCCCTCTGGAGTGGTGCTGGGGCCACATGTCCAGGGCCCATGGGATGAAGCAGGCCCAGCATGTGGCTGGCTGCACTGGTTGGAGGTGGTCCCTCACCCCCAGCCTGGGGCTCTGCTGCAGGGATTCGGCCCAGCTCTGGATGGCCACGGGGCAGCAAACAGCGTGGACCCAGGGTTGGGGTGGCAGCCTGCGAAGGCCCCTTTTCTGCAGCCCGACTCAGCCCAGCCTGCACTGGATCTACCCCACCCAGAGAGAGCCAGCCCATGGACTGCTCCCTCTGGGGCCCTCTCTCCCCTGGCTGAAGCCATGATTGCACCCCTCAGGCAGGCAGGGCCTGTCCCTGAACCCAACCAGCCCCTGTTGGTTCTCAGGGGAAGGCCCAACGTTAATCCGTCCTGTTAGAGCGTTTCCTTCCTCTGCTGTGGAAAGGGCTCTCGGCTTTGATTTGCCATCCAGCCGCTCTGGGCGAGCCTGGCTCTGGCAAGTGGAGCAGGCTGAGGCGCTCACTTCAGCTTTCAGACTTTGAGGAGGCTTTACCTCCCCATAACTTTGGAGCTACTCTCTGACAAGGAAGAGCACTCGAGTCCAGCAGAAATAAGGATGAGGCCGATTTTTTAACACTTTAAAAAATTCATAATTGGATTTCAAATGTAAACCTTTAAAATGAATGCTTCATAACCAGCTGGTGCAGGTACACTAATTAGGAGGCTGTGCTGATTGCAAACTTTCAGTAATTGGGCATTTCCAAGGAAATGTGTAGAACAAGTACATCTTTTATGTTGACGAAGCCGAGAGCTGGCATGACTAACATCTAGTTCAAAGAGTTGAACACCAATCTTTGAGGCACGTTGGGAAATACTGCATTAGCTAAAGTGATTTGGAGTTCATTCTGGTAAGCAAAGCACAGATTCTAGAGGTCGCTGTAACCGTAAGATGGTTATGAAGGCACTCTGTGGTGGTTCATTAGAAAGTAGTAGGGTCTTCCCTCTGCTTTGGTGTGGCGGCCACAAAACTGGTAGATTTGAAACAGAAGGGTCTGCTCCTAGTTAACTGATATTGCCCTCTTCAGAGAGCTGCTCAGAAAGCAAGCTGCATTTGCTACTCCTTCAAATACATTAGGTGACTTTTTTTTCTTACCAACACCAGGTTGTTATCTGTTGCATCATCATGTTTGTGTCATTCTCCAAGTCTCTTTCATTGTGTATTAAACTGCAGTGTTTGGGAAGCCTGTTGAGCATTGCAGCAACCATAGCAACACTTTGTTTTGAAAAGCTTTTTTTTAAGTTTGCCCTATAGTGAGTAGGTGAGATGACAGCGTAGGTTGTAGACACTTGTGGCATGCAGTCAAGTACTTTCGATTTCCTAATAAAGGTGAAGTCACAAGTGTTGACAGAGCTCACGTGAGAGTATTCCGAAAATTCAAAATCGTATTACATCCCATAAATTGGTTTTCAGTTTAATTTTTCTGTCTTAAATATTCAATAATAATAATAGTATGCTATGTGTCAGCGATTTCTTGAAAGAATTGTACACAGAAGATGATACAGAATCATGCACTAACCCTTATAATTTAACTCAGATGCAGAATAGGAAACCATCACATGTTTACTTGTGAGGAAGTAATTATATGAAATCATGACTTATCTTAATCCCTTCAACTAGAATGGTCCAAACACGTTGTGCTACTGAGACTGAAGCAGCTGGCTTGATTTTTCTCCTGGGCATTTTCATTCCTTCCTGGTTATTTCTAAGCAACAGGGAGGCAAAGCGACTTTTGGTCTTCCCTAAGAGAGAAGCTGTATCAAACCTCTCTGAAATAGAAATTGGTTCCTTTCAAAAGGAACTAGCAGTGCCAAAACCTTGGGTGAGGAAATGTTTGGTTTATTTTTGCCTAAATAAAGATTGGGGATGGCACTTAAATGTTGTGAATCCACAAGGGCGGTGAATGCAGTCACATGGCGACTTGCATTAGGATAATTTTTAGCTGTTTCAAGCTTGTCAGATGCTTGCTGAAACGAAATCCTGTGTGTGTTTAGAGAACAGGCTTGTTCCATGAGATTTACTGTAGGAGGCTTAACATTTGAGAAAGCTGTTTACAATGTGTCTGAAATAGAGGGTAGAGGACACAGTGGAGTCTATCTGTTTACTGCTCAGATAAGGAGGTGGAATAGATTGCTGGCCTGTTTCTGAACTCTACTTAATGAATGGTTGCTAGGCAAATTGCAGCTCAATCAATTTAATCCTCAAGATGTCATTTACAGGTTGTCTCTTTGGGAGAGCCAGAAGTGTGTACACTCAAACTGTACAAGCCAGACTTTGTGGCAAAGCAGCCTGGAATTGCTTGGTCAAGAGTTGGGTGTGTGTATATATGTTGCTGAGTGATCCAATTTTAAAGTGCTGGTGGCAGAGGGACATCATTTTATGAACACGAGACAACAATCACATTAGCATCTTTCCTAGATCAGTGTAGTGTGTGATTTAATTCTTTGGCATTCGATTAAGATGAGGTAAAAGAATTCCTTTCTTTTAAATTTGGGCTGCTTTCCTGACTTGTTGAAATATTTATATTTCTGTTGAATTGACTCAGCATGGTTTTTTAGAGTTAACTTTTGAAAACTGTTAAATGGAGAGACAGTATTGTCTGGCATGTCTGAGAAAATAGGATGGTGCAAAAGACTGACATAAATAATACATTCACATTCTTAGCATCTGCTTGTGAAATTGGGGGAGAAAGTTCATTGAACCAGGATTCAACACATGCTGGTGTCTATTACATAAATGTCTTTAGTGCTGGTAATACTGACCAAATAAAGTAGTTTCCAAACACAGTTAAACTTTAACAGGTGTGTTCAAAAAGTAAGATACCAAGGCCATCTTTTTTTAATACGCTTTCTGAGGTAGAGATTCATCTTACTGCAAATAAGAATGTCGCTCTTTGCAAGAGCATATCTTCCTTTTGCATGGAAGCTGTCCTTTAAATTGTGTGATAAGAATTAGATCTACTGTAAATGCAAATTGAAGAGTAAGCAGTAGTGGAAAATGCTTTAGACTTGTTGAACGTTTAATGTATTTTAGTAACATTTATAGACACTGTTGAAATGAGATTTGAGTTTGTTGCTTGATTGTGGTCCAAACTGCACATGAAAGGATAAGATAGGACCTTACTAGGCCTACGTGGGTTTACACGTATTTTAGGCTTAAATAAAAGCAATATCAAAGCTGTTTTAGAAGTTAATGTGAGCATCTTGAAACGGCACTTTTTAACCTTTTGTCTTACTCTGAGGGCATACTGCATCTTGCTCCTCCTCTATCAACAGATTAGAAACCAGCACAGATTTCTTCATGTCTTATGACATAAATGTAGGAGCAAGACTCTTCAGTAGTGGGAAACATGAACTTGCTTAATGGAAATATTTTAGCCTTTAAATTCAACTCACCATAATGAATATAAAGTAACTTCTGCATTGGCCATGTAATGAGTCATCTGGTGATATGACTTTATATTTCAGACTTTCTCACCTGCTGAAGGTTGGCTAAGCACACCAATGGTTAATTCTGTCGTAGCATTTCCAATAATGTTGAGCTTTTTCTAGTAAATGAAAGCCTTTAGCAAATATGAGCTATTGAAAGCAACATTAGATTTGAAAAAATAAAAAAATCTCGTCTGATCTCAGGTGTCCCACCTGCAACATAGGGGTCCCCAGGCGCGCTGCCGAGAGGAACCCCTCCAGGTGACTTCTTTCCAGGAGTGGGCTGTTGGCACCAGATGAGGGTTGAGGAGGAGGGGCCGGCACAGGGGCCGGCAAAGATTGCCAACCCCTGCATTATACTATAAGGAAGATTAATGTGCAGTACGTTCCCTCAACACTTGGAGGCAGAAAAGTTCCTTGTGACAATAGTGTCTTACACCTTCGTGGAAATAAGCTTTGTGGGAAGTATGGTGCGGTGAAGACGTTTCCTGTAACTTGATACTATTGAATTGGGCAGTTGTTGCATTTTAACCAATCTTAATCTGTTTCTTACGGAATTATTTAGTTGTCAGTAGTTTCTGCATTTTGGCAGGTGTTCTGCAAACATGTAGGAAGACAGTGCCCTGAAGATGATGGATGATGCTGTTTCCTTGGTTAAAAAATCTGAGCAGCAATCTGGAAGGCTTTTTCCTAGAATACTGTATAGGTCATTAAAGAGCCCTTGTGATATCTTTTAAAAGTAGGGATGTTAGCCAAAGGTTCTGGCCACGTTCTGATGGATAACGACACTCTGCTGACCTACAGTATCGCCTTAATCAACAGCCGCTGTTTCAGCTGGAGAGTTATTTCTTCAAAACTTCCGAACGGTGCTGAACAGTGCACAGACCCCCGCCACTGCAGCATGTCTACCTACCCTTTGCTGGTGAGTAACCGAGGTCACGTTTCCTGAGTCAGCTGCACCTCTGATCCACTTTGTGGCTTCCCAGAGGGCAGGGCATTCATTCTCAGGGTGGAATCCAACAACCGTCTCGTAGACTAGGGCATTAGGCTGCAATTCACTGTTCTCCCAGGCGATAATGGGATTAGCAAGACCAACCTGTCCTCACAAAGCCAAGTGCCGTTTATTTAGAACAGAAACAGACTTGTGAGAACAATGAACCACTTACATGCGTTTCTGGCTTACCAGGTGTCACCCATCTTCCACATAGACACCCGAGTATTTCAGGGCCTGCCTGCACAGGTCTCATGTCTGTTCTTGAACCAGCCAGGTGAGTGTGACCTCTCTCTCTTCTCAAAGATGACTTGGGAAACCATGGCAGGACCAGGTTTTGAACCCTGGTCTCATGCGTCCAGCCCAGTGTCTTAATCACAAGACCAGACTTCCTCCTGTTTAATTTTTGTCTTGATTCATGCGTCCATAAAATGGGGTGTGTGCAGTTCATTCCTTCCTGCATGCTTTTGAGGCCAAAGTAAAGTTTGTAAGCTTAGTTGAGATGCTTGGATGAAGGGCAAAACGTTGTTAATTAAAACTGGAAGCAAGCTGTAATGGGAGGGGGGAGCATTTTCTGGTCGGTTAGCTAGTAAAAATGCAAAATATAAAAGGGCCAACCAGCAGGAATTAAGCAAAAAAGTATCTCTTCCCCCAGCCACCTGCATGGGTGGGAGTGCTAAAAGCAACAGAGATCAGAGAAGCCCTAGAAGAGACCAGGCTTTGAGCTTTTCTTAACTGTTAAATTATCAGTACTGAAAGTCTTTGTACAGAGCCCATACCTGCACTTCAGCCCTTCCACTCCCTAGAGCTATAGCATTGTAGGGCTGTGAAATTAACCAGGCACTGCCAGTTTGGATCTAGGTAGCATAGTTAGGAAGTTGAGACTGAAAGGTGAGACAGTGTAGAAACACTGCACCTTTGTGGTTGGTGGTTGCCAAGATGTGTTTCTTGAGAAGCATTGTCACTGGCTTTCTTCTGGCCGCACTCCCCGGCCTTCATGGAATTGCATGATGATTTGTAATGGGCAAGCCACAAGAGCCACTTCGTTTCTCCTCGGTGTAAAGCAGGGGTGGGCTTCATGGCAGCGGAAGCGTCATTCAGATGAGGGCTTTAGTTCAGTTATGTCCAATTGCAGATAGCCATGAAGATTACTTCCAAGTCAGGGCTTGGCTTGGATTATCCCATGGCTGGATTTTAATAACTGAAGAGATGCATTGCTAACGACCTCCTTTATACAGAAAGCTCCATTTCCTCCTCCTTCCCAGTCTTCAGCAGACTTGGAGTGCTGTATTTTAGAATAATCTATTGAGACAATCTAAAGTGGCTTTTTCTACTCCAAAATCATATGCTTCAGCTCTCTGCTGCTGTATCCCGATGGAATGGATTCGGTAGTGCTGATGTCAGTCACAGCAATGCACATAGTGTAGTGATTTAGTCATTTTGGTGCTTTTCAACCTTTCTCAAAATCAAAGGTACCATGTGAGGCCAGGTAGCCCTGGCTGGCAGCCTTCAATCCATAAGCGTTATGAAGCGGCCAGTGTTTGTTTGATTTGCTTTTCAGTAGGTTGGAGGAAAGAGCACACCTGTAGCCTGGTGGCTAATCACTCCCCAAGAAAATGGACTGTATATTTCAATCTCTTCTTCCTTCCTTTGCAAACTAATTTTGTTGTTGCCAAGCTAATGTTATAAATGGTAATCAACCAAAAATGGAGAAGGAGCAAAATTGATTTTGCTTGAAGCTGTTACAGGTATCTGGGAAAGGACTGTCTTGATTCAGACAGATATTGGTAGGCGCTGACATAACACTTCAACTCGTCCAAAAGGCAGCTTTCCATTGTTCATGGCTTCACTCCTTCTTTACCCCAAACTTGCTAGACTGATCTATTGCTAACAAGGAGTCCTGGGGCGCTTTTAAAGACTAACACGTTTATTTATCGCATGGGCTTTCGTTAAAGATGGAAAACTTACAGAAAGATCTTTTGCTGCATCAAGAAAAGCTGCCTCCTGTATACCATGTCGTTGAAGTGTATTGCTTATCAGATCTTAAAAGGCTGTTGCATCTGTTGTCTGTGACTACACTTCTGGTTTGGTGGTTAGTCAGGAAATCTGTTGTTCCTCTATTCGGGTACAGCAGAGCCCCTACATAAGAATGTTTCCTTGTGAATGCCCAGAAATAGGTGGATGGCGGGGGGAGCAAGAAGTCTGGGAGATACCTCATGGCCTCGGTCTATAGACATTGTATCAAGTGATGAAACCGACGACAATTGTAATAAATGCTCGTTTTGGCTAGTGGGGAATTGATGGTGTGCGTGTATGTTGGTGGATATTCAGAAAGTAGTGCTACGTCTTTATCTCCTAACTACTGCTACATCTTAAATATGCTGATTCTTAAATCACTGGCCTTCTCAAATGGCATTCGTAATACCCCACCTTTTCTGAAAATACAGAATTCTTCCTTTTTAATGTAGCATGAATGGTGCACACAATTCCCACCCATGTAATAGGTGTGAATATGTTCAGGAGGGGTGTGTGTGTGTATGTACACTTCAAAACCTGTAGTGATGTATACTTCAAAAACTAGACTGAGCCTTACCCACTCCTTATACCTACTGACCTGCAATGTTCACTCGGGGCATGAAAACCAGCTTGCATTCATGTTTGTGGCAGGCAATGACATAGGGTTGTACCAAAGCAACGTTATGACCCTAGGGTGTCTGCTGTAGCATTTATACAGGCCGAATTGCCAGTGTGTAGTTGGGATTTTTGTCATGATCATTGTGCATTATTTATGACATTTCATGCATCTTCTCTCTAAGTAATACGAGGAAGAAGTGAAGCACAAGAGTGATCCATAAGCACTTACAGCCTTCATAAGGTATAAAGGACTCCAGGGTGCTGGAAACTTTAAATAGTTTTGAGCTTTTCACTTGTGCGGGTAGTTGCTGTTGCCTTCTCCAAGCTTTGTGACCTCAGCTGTGAATCAGGTCTGTAGTTAATCTTGGAATTTCAAACATGCATGTTTGTTTTCACAAGTCTTGCTTTTTTCTCGTATTTCATTGGCCTATGTCAGTTTTGTGGGGACCATTTCTGTTTCCTTCCTGAGCATTTCAGGTAGGATGATGTGTCTGAAAGCTTAGCAAACATTTTTAATTTGACCATGTGATCTATTTAGTTAGTGGCAGCGCTTCTAACATAAAGTAATGGGACTTAATTGTTAGCACTGGGCTTTTTAAGGACCAAGAATTTATGCTATATAAGAAACCAGCCATCTCTTATTTTCCCTGCCCCGCAGATCTGCTATAAGTGCAGTCTCTGGTTTGCTATTTTCTAGTTGATAGGCAGAGAATTTTCTTGAAATGTTAAGCTTTGCTATGGCAATCTGTGAGAAATCTTTTGCTGAAACCAGTTTAGTTATTTGAGGAGAACTTATGTACATACCTATGTTTGTGTTGAAGTTAAATGTAAGTCTCTAAATTTATCCCTTTGCTCTTAACAACTGAAATAGTTCCCGAGGCCACTCTGGAAATGGGGTACAGAATGCTTTCTAGTGCCCAGAAGAAAAGGTGGTGAAGACTGAGAGTATGTGTTGGTAACTTAATGATAAACAGATGTTGTTGGTAATTACAAATCAATCATTATAAATCCAGAAGATTCAGAGTTAAGGTTTTAAAAAATGCAGTTAAGGCATCAAAACAACCCTAACTCTGCCCAGCAGGGATGTCCTAAAATAACTACACTTTTCTGGCAATCTGATGTGGTCCCAGGTTAGATGTGATTTGATTTTTAGAAAGAGGCAATGTTTTCATCTTCCGACTTTAAAAATCATTAATAGAGGGGTTTTCTGCTTGGAAATCCTGGATTTAAAAACACCTTCAAATTCCATGAAGAAGCAGCCCCAAGAGCTTCTCACTGTGTGTGTTATTTCTAGTGATTTGTTACCAACTTAAATGGCTTTTAAATTTACCTTGGAAAGGCAGGTCTAGTGGTCCATCAAGCAGCCGGCGCAGACCAGCCGGTTGAGCTGGGTTTACGGCTGCTTTGCACTGCTGGAGCAGTGTGAAGCCCACAGAACATACTGCTGAATCTAGTCACTGATTTGCAGCTGACTTAGAGGACTGTGTCCGGGAATGAAGAAGGCTGGGGGAGCCTGGCTTGAGTGGCTGAGGTATTTCTCCGGGTGGCTTTCTGTAGTTCTCTGAAAGGTGCATTAGTATCAGGAACTCTTTTTTCAGTCAAATTCCAAAGGGGTAGCCGTGTTAGTCTTTAAAAGTGCCACAGGACCCTGTTGTCTTTTTTCAGTGTTTGTTTTAAAATTATTTACCTAGAACAAAGAAGACCTGCTGACTTGTTCCACTGAAGTCAGGATGTCCAGCACTCAGTGTGGCTTCCTGGTGGCAGCTGGTCATTTCACATTTGGTGACGACGGCAGACTTTGTCCAGCACCATGTCAGATTGACTGGCAGCTTGCTCGTCCCCACAGGATGCGTCTGGTGCTAGTTCACGTAAAGCTAGGGTAGTGCGAGTTCCACTCAATAGTATCACTAGCTTGTTAATGTGATGAAGGGAGTCAGACTCAGCTATCTGTGCTACAAAGGCCATTTCTTAACTAAGTGCCTAGATATAAATTCCTATAAGAGAATTACCCTCTTTAGGTAGTTACAAGAAACCGCAGGTGTGCACAAGTTCTCTTCCGAAAAGTAGGTCACATGTTAGGGGAGTTGTGTAACCTGAAAGGATTCACTCCTCATGTGGCAGGCAGCACATGGCACAAAGGCTGGATATGGCTAATTCACTTATCTTGTAACTTTCAGGAAAGCTATTGTGCTTTGATAAAATAAATTTATTGCCTGGGTTTATTAGGTTGAAACTGCAGCTTTCTCCATTACTGAAGGACTATTGCCGTTTTCCATCTTACCTTTGATCAGTAGTGTGATAACTTTTTTTCTACAATTCGGTAGAGCCAAAATAAGAGAGCCCGCCACAGGAAATCCAGAACTCTTTATCCCCCCTTCAGCATAACCCAGCAAAGACAAGTGCCAACATTTGTAGTTTGTGGGCTAAATGGTAGAAAGTTTCCAGTGTGGGTGAAGATTGTCAAGTGTAGACACAGGCAAGTCATTCATTTCCCAGTAGATGTGCGGAGGGGCCATTTGAAAATGGCAGCTTAGCCATTGCAGCAGTTGAAAAGCACATTGTTGCTATAGATAAGAATAGATATATTTTTAGTCATCATGCTGCCGACGAAATGGCATGGGTCCCCCTTCAACATAGGGATGGCTGTTTGCCCCTGCCATCACAGAACTCATCCTTGTATTATAACCTGGATCTCTCTCTGTTGTTGCAGTGCGCGGAGGAGTGAGTGCCCCATGTTGTGTTAGTGCCCGTCTGCCATGCTGGCCTGTCTGCCAGGACCAGGTGACCTCTCTTTTCAGCTTCTCTCTTACACGCAGATGAACACTGGACTTCAGAAATGTGAGTGACGTTTTGCCTTCAGGACATGGTTAATTGTTAAATCTGGTATTGGAATAGCTATGAAATAAACATTTAGGGTACAGGGTATTTAATATTTCAGTCTGCAATGTTTTGTCATGCCTTCAAGGCATCCATCAATAATGGCTGTGAAAAATAGCTTCTAAAATCAAGCATGAGCAACTAGCCCTCCCTTTCCAGCTTTTGGGAGGTAGTTTAAATCAAGATGACGCTCTTAAATTCCTGCCTTTTTACTAAAAGCATTAGGCAGTGAAACCGTGCCTATTGATTTGACTCTTAATACAATCTTTTCTGCTTCCTTTTCACTGAATTGAATTGAAAAGCAGACACCAGTAGAAGTTCGATCATGCTTAATGCAGAGTTGTTGAAGTTTGTTTTGTTGCTAGAAGGCTAAAACATTGGTATTTATAGCATTTCCAATATTCAGAGTTGCTGTCTCTCCACCCTACTCTCTTTTCTGTGGCTTTGAAAATTCTCATTTGCGGCACACTCATTTTCACAGTGTAGACAAGCCCTTAGTGAAGAATTTAGGCACTGTGTTTAAAAGAATTTCGCTCGTAAAGTGGCTGGCAGACATTTAAATGGTGGTAATGTTTAGTGGTTGTAGTTAGCTCTGATTTATATTGAAAATCAGTGCTGCTGCAGATGTATACAAGATCATTTGATGCATTTCTTCATGTCTTGTGTATGCCTGAAGAGTATTGCCCCTGGCCAAAGACAAGCTGAGTTAATGAACAATAACTTGTGACCCTTTTGGCAGGGGCAGAAGAGGTAGAGGATTTTAAATAGTCTCCTGTTTGTATAGAAGCTTTAGGAAGATGCATAACTGTACTAGATAACCTTTATTCATATAGCTGCACAAAGCCTGAAGAATTTGTATGGCTATAGCTCTCTGGATCCTGTTGGTCTTGCAATCTATCTAAAATGCTACAGAGCTGCCTTCTTTCCTATCCACCTCCAAATGAAGGGCTTTTTTTAAAAAGGACACTATGATGGTGGAGCTGTTATATGACTTGTAAATAGTTTTTGTTTGTGACACTAATAACCAGGGGAGTGTGCAGAAATTTAAACTTGTCATCTTTGGAAGGGGAAACGGTTTTCCCTTCCCCACGTCCCCCACCTTGGCCCCAATAGGAACTCACCTCACCCCTCCCTCCACCCTGGCCGGAGCCCGCTTTTCCAGAGGTCCTCCCAAGAGGAGTTCTTTGTCCCTGTTGATTATTGGTACACAACCCCCTTGTGCATTCTCCTGCTGATAATACATATATATTTTAAGGACTTTGCAAAACCCGAAAAGCTCCATTTTTGTCAGTTTTCAAGGGAAACCAGAGTAACCCTGAGATCTGTCCTTTTGCCTGTGTATGGGATTTCTCATTGGCCCCTTATTGGCATTCTTTCCTTCCTTCCTTTCTGCCACTTAAATATAACACAAGACAGAATCAAAATTCTTGAGGGACAGAATGCGTGGTCGTAAGCACAAAATGCCTTTTTCTGAAGCAATTGTCATCGTTTCCAGTGATGTAAAGACAGGTGCCTCAGGTCCTTAGGAGAACGACTGATTTGAAATGATGATGAAGTAGTCCCGGTTAGGACTAAGTATGGGTTTTATATTCCTGGACTAAAAGACAAATCCATAGGCTAAAATTAACTCTTGCCCAAGGAATGAGGACTCTGTCATTAAACCTACACAATCGTTACTGTGAGAGCTTCCCCTGGAATTGGGTGTAGCTCTTGTTCGTTCTGAACTAAAATGCCCTGATTATTGTAAGGATCCGTAAGGCTTGTTACACTTGAATGAATTTTAAGGAAAATGTAACCATAAGTAGGTTAACAGAGCTGTGGTTTAATGTGAAATGCACTTAAAGAAAAATGTTAGTAGTGCTGAAATTAAGCAGAGAAACATGCCATTGCTAACAAGAAAATATTTCTGAGAGGGAGAAGGGCGCATCCAGTTGTTCTAGAGACTGGCACAGAAGTCCTGTTACTGGTCACAAGTGAGGGGGATGTTGGCAAGTAAAAACACATCTTGTTTAAGTTCGTGCTTGACTTTTTCCCGTTCATTTAGTCAACTGGGCTAATCTGTTGTTTTTCCTGTCCCTCCTAATTCCCACAACGACTTCACTGCAGTCTTCAACTCCTCTTGGTGGTTCTTCAGTCTCTCCGAGTGCCCCTTAATGCCTCTTTCTGACTCGGTCGTGGTATTCTCTGTTTTGGTGTCCAAGCTGAGCCAAGACCAGAGTCTACTTTGAAGAAAAACAACTGGTCTCACATAATGATGTCTTACCTAATATATGGGGAGTTCAGCAATGCATTCTCTTGATCTGTCCTCAGTGAGTTATGGATGTTTTAGCTCATTCAGGGCAAAAGAGGCATTTAATCTGTGAACTCGAATTATATCAGAAAGGACAGAGAACGTCTAGGAGTAGCTTAAATTCAGAGAAGCTAGTTCAAGGGGCTTTGGAAAATGGTTTTTTGATTATTTAAGATGAGACATCTGGTTTCATCTTGAGGCTTGTTTAACTTGGACTGACACTTCTTTTACCCTTAATGTAAAACTATTGTTTTTAAAATAAGGAATTCTTTGGGGGTTCAGAGTTAGAGGCGCTATAGTTGAGCGATCCAGACTGTTCAGATCTACATATTAAAATGTGCTGATATTTTAAGTGCTTTTGGACAATAATTGTAACGCACTGTCGTGTACCCGAGGTCTTGTTTACTGGAAAGGTGGACTTACTATAGAACAAACTAAGTGACTAGTAACATTTATTGCCCAGTGTGACATTGAACTTCTAAAGTTCTTCTCTAGGTTTTCCATAGAATGTAAAAGAAAGGTGACTTGAAGTCTTAATTAAGTATCTGAAAATAGCCGTGTTCACATGACCCATGTTGCAGAAAGGCATGGATTCCCTTCAGTGACACTTTCATCAGAATTACCTAGCACATTTCCTGGTTAGTCATCGATTGGAAAAGGCAGAGAAGGTCAGAAGGAATAGACGAACCTGCTAAAAATAAAGTTTTGGGAACTGCTGACATAAACCCGACAGCAGAGTGAGTAAGCCTTATTTGGAGACATTCCTGACTATATTAGAAATACGAGAGCTCAAGCAAAAAGGAAGTTAGAACATGCATAGGATGAGGTGAGACGTGAGAACAAAGAGGATGTTCAGGTTAATAAATATCAAATGAGAACATCCCCTCATTAGTAGGAGGGTGGTAGGTTGCCAAGACAACGAAGGTGGACAGATATATTGCCAGCTGGTGGAGCGGAGTGCATGCCATGCTAGAGACGTGGCCAGCTTCTGTAGACTGCCATTTTACAACTGCTTCTCTTTCTGGTGTGCATCCCATCATCTCTTTTGTTGGCCTGGGTTTCTGAGGGTAGCTTTCCTCATAGAGGTTGTGCTCTGCTTTCAGTTCTAGAGACTAAAATCCATGTGCTGTGGAGGCAGTGATTGAAACGGAGCTAGTGGATCGGGGTCCCCGCATCCACTGCAGGTCGACCACCTTTCACAAGTGGCGTGCCAAGCACCCTAGCCGAGAGCCACCCCATGCCCAAGCAGCGCTACACGGCAACCACTCCCTGCCTCTCTCCCACATGACGTGGTCCCAGCGCCCTGGCCAGGAGGAGCTGCTCTGACCTGCCACGGGCACAAGACTGAGTGATGCGCCCCTGACCGCCGAAAGTTTGTAGGAGATGCTACTTAGAACTTGACAGACTTTGTAGATATCCTCTAAGCAAATGGTCTTCCAAAGGCTGTGTTCAAGAAGAGATGTGCTGGGTTCCCAGTTCTCTCCAGTGTGGGGCAAAGAGGTACCAACACACAGGCCATGGTCCTCTGGGGCACTGGAAAAGTCAGCTACCGAAGCCCCTGCCAGCACAGCACTGCAGTAGCATGAGTAGGAACTATGGAGGAAGCGGAACCTCTTGCTTTATTAGCGGGAAGCTGCTTTTTTGTAGGACAAAGTCTGCAAGGTGTGAAGAATCAAGTAAAAGGGTAATGGGACTGGGCAGACACAAACCTATATTGGAAGATTGTAAAATCTGTGATATCTGTGAAGGGATGCGTCCCATCTGCATGGCAAGAGTTTACCGCAATCTACAGGAGCATTCTTTCTCCCCCTAGATTTTTAAAAATGTACACAACACGTGACAACCTGCTGCTAAATTTTGCAGCCGAGTGGCTCTCTGCTGAATGAGAAGGAACGGAGCAGGGTGGCTGTCTGGATTTTATTTTTTTTGGTCACATGTGCAAGAGAAATGTGCCTTTAGGCTCTGTCGAGGCACCCAGATTTGAACTGTTTGTTAGACTACTGTCCCAACATGACTGTTGATTAGCTGGGATGCACAGTTGAAAGGAACAAAATAACGCATCTTTACCAAAATGGGAATGATGAACCACCTGGCTAAACTCTGCCAAATACTCAAAAGTTCTTTGAGAAGTTATTAGTCTAAGTCGACAGTTTTAAAACCAGCTATAAACTTTGAAAGGCCTTGGAATTTTAGAATAGTGCTGAAATTGAAATCCAAGATGCTTTAGTTGAAGTGGCTTTATGTGGGGCTCATATCAACATAAGCATTTCTAAAATGTGGTCACTAACTGATTTCTCTGTTTCCTAATCTAGAAGCTCAGGATTCCTAGAACAGCTTAAGGATAGGGACGGAGAGAGGGCAGAAGCAGATTTAAACCCCGAGAAAATGCATTAGAAAACACAACAGGGTGCAGGCCATCTGCAGGACATATTTATAACTTCACATCTGTTTTGTCCATTACTCTTCAAGGATTAATGTAACTACAAAGGTTTTCTGAATGAATTTAGCAATTTTGCTCCCTTCAGGAAGAAGTCGCATGGGGTGTTGTGTTGGTTCCCACTGAGGAAGGGACTGAGATGCCTGCTCGCTGCTTTGGGAAGATGCCACTCTTACCTTTTTGACCCTAACTTGCTGGTTCAGAGCAAATGCCATTTCCTCCCACAGTGTCAGTATTGATGGACTCCCTCTTTCTCCACAGGGGACACTACACAGAAGATGAGATCTGCACAGTATCCTACCCCAGCAGAATTGGATGCTTATGCTAAGAAGGTTGCCAACAATCCACTGACTATAAAAATTTTTCCAAACAGCGTCAAAGTTCCCCAGAGGAAACACGTACGCCGCACTGTGAATGGACTTGATACTTCAGGCCAGAGGTATAACCCGTACCCGTCTCAGCCCCCCCCAAAGACAGGCCTGCTTGCGATAGTCAAATCTGCGGCTAAAGGAGTTCTCAAAGACATTGACGGAACGCGCGCGCGGCTGCTGTCGGAAGCCGTGATGAATCCGCCTTCCACACCGTACGCTGCACCTAGCACTTTAAGCCGCCACCAGGCTCTTCAGCATGCCCAGACTCTGTCCCACCCCCAGAGCATGGCGCAGGCACAGCCTGGGCCGCACCCTCAGGGTATACTGCAGCCGCAGGGCTTGCAGCATCCTCCGACTGTGGCACGCCAGCCGCTGCCGCACCCTGCCAGTGCTTTGCTGCAGCCAGCTGTACATGGAAGCAGAAAGATGCCGGATGCAGATGCGCCACCGAATGTGACCGTGTCTACCTCAACCATTCCCCTCTCTATGGCTGCCACTCTGCAGCAGAACCAGCCCCCGGACCTGAGCAGCATCGTGCACCAGATTAACCAGTTCTGCCAGGCCAGAGCTGCCATTAGCACTACCTCGGTATGTGAGGGACAGATTGCAAACCCGAGCCCCATAAGTCGCAACCTGCTCATCAATGCAAGTACCAGGGTATCTACTCACAATGTTCCTGCACCCATGCCTTCCTGTGTGCTAAACCCAGTAGATCTTGCTGCTGCCTCTGTTAATGTCCCCATGGTAAACGTCAACAGGGTGCCGTCCGCATACCAGAATGAAATCAAACCAGTTGCATGGAACCAGCATCAGCTCGCACATCTCCAGCAAATGTGTGGTGATGCTGCGGGAGCCACTGGACTGGTAGGGAAGCACCCTCCGAGAGAGATTGCAGGGCAGGGTTTTTCTGCTCAGACCTCCAGCTACCCTCAAGAATTGTGCATGGGCCAGTCTTTCAGCTTAAAGCCCCCTCTTGAGAAGTCAACCCCTTCCCCGCCTGTGAATGGGTTGCAGGGACCCTTGCCATATACTAATGGGCACTATTTCCAGCCCATATGGAGTAACATTCTGCCCACACCGAACAGTGACAGCTCTGGGTCCCAGGATCTTGCCATGCCTTTTCCTGGAGGACACCCAGCAGGGGCACCGCTAGATTGTGCAGCCGGAACTCATTACAGAGCGGGTGCTGGATCAGCCAGTCAGAATAGTGTCATGCAGCCCATGGATTACCTGAGTGGGGACTTCCAGCAGGCTTGCTTCCGAGATCAGAGTATGGCTGTGCTAGGAAAAGTCCACCGGCCTCCCATGAGTCGAGCGCCTGAACCAACTGATAGTCGAAATGTTCATATTCAGCACCCAGGGTATAGATAGGCTGCCGTCACTTTCACCGACAAAATTATAGGGTTAGTCTTAATTTGAATTACTAAGCAAAGTATTTTTAATTTGCAAACTTGTGTGATCATTAGAGTAAGCATTGAAACAAGACTGAAGGCATAGTTCAAAGCTTTACAGCCGCTCTCTCTTTTGCATCGGATACGTAAGATGCCTTTTGTTTCAAAGACCTTGATTACACGACTGCACCCCACAGAGCTCTCTTGCTCAGCTTTTGCCTTCTGCTTGATAGTCCCTGGCTGGCCGGTTAAGTTGCTGCAGGGTCAATGGCGTCTGTTAGCCAGCTCATTAAAGAGCGAGGTAGCATCGACACTTAAAATTCCATCTCAATTTCTTCTGAAGATTAAGAGCAGCAGAACTTGTCAGGAAATATGGCTTAGTTTCCGCTCTAAAGCCTGTTTCGTTAAATGCATTAAACATTGCCCATTTGCACTGTCTATTTAATTGGAAAGGAAGCCTACTTTTGAAAGCCTTTAGCTAGCGTTAGGTATTTAGGTGTTAGCATAGGGAGACACTTTTTGCATTTATCATTAGACTTCGGTCGTTCTCCAAAGTCCTTCGCAGACCTTCTGGACCCTTTGCTGAGAACAGGGTATGGGAGTGGCCGTTTTTAGAATGTAGTCTACATAGCTGCAACCATCAACTTCGCTTCCACCTGACCGTTTGAAAGCTAACCACGTCTGAACCCCTCGCTGCTAGGAGTCTGGATCCCCTGAAGCGGAGTGCTGTATTGAGCTTTTATTCCAGGAATCTAGACCCACTGATCACCCCTAGAGGGTTCAGCTGAATTAATTTCAGGGTGGATAAGTATCTTGAGAACTCTCTCTACTTCAGAGTAAAGGCCCAGGATGATGATCTCCCATTCCAACAGCAGCATCAGCGAAATGAAAGAGATTTGCTATGAAACAAAGCTCTAGCCGTGAGCCATGGTGGGATTTGCAGTTATGTTACGGCACCACCATAGATGTGATAGAACAGTTCTCCTCTCTGGGAATTGCCAGTTAAAGTACCGTTTCCCCCCATTCTTTGGTGCCTAACTACTTCTCTTCCCTCCCCATGTCATGTAGAGCAGCTGAATGAGTTGGTGGCCTCAGTGGCCACTCTCTTCAGCATATTGAAACACCCCTTTTAAAGCTACGTTTATTGTAAGTAGGAAGTTTCTCATCTCTGTAAGCGAGATCAAGACTTGAACATAATGATCACAGTCAAGTTTGGAATTTAAAAAAAGGAAATGCATTGATTCTTTATATGTACACTGGCTAAAACCTTGCTCTACACTGTAACTTTTAAGTGTAATATTTCTGTATGAATGTTGCCTGGTAGTATGGGTTTGAGTAGCATTGTGTATGAGTGAACCCACTGGCCTCTGCCATTCACTGGCTTCCCTCACAGCCCTTTGAAAAACAAAGCCTTAAGTATTTGCTCCTTGAACTTTTCCTTAATGAGCATGATTTAAAATCTTAAGACATCATACAAAATTCAACAAAACCCCAACCAATTTACAAATTTTGAAGTGATGTCATAGTTGGCTAGAGATTCTTAGTCTTTCGTAAATGGAAAAATTAGAAAACATTTATTTGGTTTTTTAATTTAGACGTAGTTCTGGACTGTAACAAATATTTAGGTTTCAAAGCTTAGCAGAGTACGTTTCCTAATTCTTTGCATACAGTAGTACACTTAGACCATGTCATTATTTAAATTCTTTTAAGTGTACTATAAACCGTTCTCTAAGTGATTACTCTTTAGCACTCTGACTAAAGACAGATTAAACTGTGTGTTGGCTTGTGTTGCCTTATATTTAAAAAGGAAAAATTGCCTGATTGTGTTATGCCAAATGATAGCAACATTGAAATCCTAATTTATTGTTTCTAATCATATTCCTGCAGTCTTTGTGAAAACTGATAAATATACATCTATGAAAGAACTAAAACCCTAAGACTTTTCATGCAATATCTTTCTGAATACATTGTCTTGGAAGACAAGGATTGAGTGTAAAGCTGCTTCCCTTCCATTCTCTCAGTCCTCTTCCCCCCTTCCAAATTGATTGAGGGCTGTGCGATGACTTCAACATTTCCCACTTAGTTAGCTATTGTGACGTGTTCTGTTACCTGAAAACCTGCTTTTTATTCTGGTCATTAGCCCTGCTGCAGATATAAACCCCAAACTATGATTCTCCTTCTGACTTCCTCCCAAAGCAGAGAACTAGTGAAACCCCATGTTTTAGCTCCTGGCAAAAAGGGATTTAACTGACCAAAGTCATATTAAAGCTACAGTAAGCCGCAGCAGTAACAGCACATAGAATCATTCACCTCTGAGACTTTGGCCTAGTGCAGCAGGACTGTGAATCAAAAATATTCAGGACACAGGTAGGACTTTCCATTAGCCTGTTCAAAAACAAGAACAATTTTGCTATTAAAGCCAACTGAGATATTTCCATCTCTTGTTCGAAGAGTCCACATTTTCTTGAAAAGAAGTCTACTTTTCTGAATCAGTGTATGACTAACAGCTTTTCCTTCTTACTCTTTGAGATTTATCCTTTGTAATCAATGTTTGTTTGTAGACACAACCTGTAAAAGAAACCTTTACTCCAACCTGAACCCAGCAATAAGGGTCTCCTAAAGGGCCCCACTGAACATGCGCTGTTGCACAAATGGTGACAAAGAATAGGGTGTTCGATACATCACTTGATAGTGGGGTTTTTTGGCCTGTCTTTTCTCCAGAGTGATGCTCTGGTGTGTTTAGTAGGAGCCATGCTTTGATTTCTAGAAATAATTTGCAGCATTCATTGTTTGATATTTTCCCTGCTCTGGTTCCTGCTTGAATTTTACTAATGCAAAGATAAGTAACTTATTCTAAGGAAAATATTGCTTTCTGTTCCTATTCCATGCAATGTTGAATGCTGTGAAAGTTTCCCTAGTCAGTGGAACATTGTTTAGCATGTTTTAATTTGTACACCACTTCTGTAAACTTTCTAGGCTTTCACTTGGGACTTTGACACGGATGCCTTCTGTTGGAATTTACACCACTCTTCCAGTTACAGACTTCCAGCTTTCCATTTCTTCTCCATTGAAGGGTCAAGCACTTCTGACCTCTGATGAGAACATGTTGCTTACCCATTTCTCTGTCTTTATGTGGGTTAAATCGATCTTGGACATGTAGGGAAGAATTCTGTCCTTCGGGGGAAAGAGTTAATGGGCTTAAATAGCTCATAGACTTTCTCAGTGAGTTCTGGGTTACTTTATGCTGTACTCTGAGCACCCTAGCACCACACTGGTTCAGCAAAGTATTGCTATGCATACACTTCTGATGTCTGACTTCTGCCCCATGGAACTGCGAAAAAGGGATAAGTGTGAAAGTGGTGTAATGGCTTCCAATGGAAAACTTCCATCTCTACTGTATCTTTTCTATTGAGCAGAGGCTTTGAAGCTGTTTAAATCGTCAGCCCAATTTGTTACAGCCCAAAGTTAACATTTGATAATGACACTTGAGAATTTTCTTTCTTCGCGAAGCTTTTCTGATGCGTCTACTGTGAAAGATGTCTTCGCAGGCCATTCCCGTAGAAACCAGACTGAAATGTTGCTGTGGAGAGAATCGGAGTTGCTGTTGTATTTCATTAAAACACATACTTATTATATACGCTGCTTCTCATGTGCTACGGGTATAATGAGAATTCTTTTTTGGTCTTCAGGAAAAATAAAAAAGCCAAAAAGTCCATTTCCCTTTGCCCCTTCTGCTGTTTTTATGCAGTGTGAATGAATGAAGCTTGCATGGCCCTGGGATGCAACTGATGTAGCCAAAGGCAGCAGCCTGGATGTTTGCTATAAAAATCGAACTTCTAGTCAAATACGTTTCTAGAAACATTTGGGAAAGGGGTGCATTTGGGATTTTGAATACTTAGGGACATCCTAGATACCTTCTGCAGTAAAAGCACTAAATCGTTCTGTGCAGAAAACCTCAGGCCAAAAAATTCCTCAAGAAGTCAGTGTTTGGGCTGGGTTTTCTCCGTTCCTGGTCTTTGTCTCAAAGGCTAGGGCTGTTTCTCTTTCCCTTTGAGTTTGATGTCTTGAAAAATTGTACTTGAAAGTTGCAGTCGGTGTCTTCATGTCTTATCTCCACTGCATTTTTCAGATAGAGTGGAGATGAATTCTCCCCAGATGCTAATGTGGGTACTTTGCTTGCTGGAAGGCTTTGAATGGAGCAGAAATGAGAGGTGTGTGTGTGGAAGCTGAGCAAATGTTCACAGTAACTATCTACTACGTATTTTCAATCAGAAATTTTCCACTAAGTTCCTGGGCTGCTCTAGTTCTTGGAGCAGCTTCCTGTTTTCCCAAGCGCACCTTGCCCTGGCTGATGTTAGGAGCTGAATCCCCTAATGAATTCAGCGAAAAGGGATGGTGAAAAGAACGCACCTTGACCCACTGGGGGTGAGCTCTCAGCAAACACCAGGATAAACAGGTTGGGTTTTGTCTGACAGCAGTCAGATTGGAAAATGGGAGATGTGGCAAGGCAAGGCAGACCAGGTAAATTGACACGCTCGTTAGTTGGATATATCACTTTTATCGCTGCTCAGGTAGAAAATAGGAGAAAGTCTTAGGGTCCAGTTTTATAGTACCCTCAAAGGGTACATTAACGCATCTTGTATTAGCAAGGCTGAGAAAGGACAGACCTTGGAGAAGGAGGAGGAGGAGGACAAATGGGAGTGAGAGGTGGAAGGTGTGCTCATTGCTCACCTGTTGTGCGACATCCCCGTAAATTCAAACTAAATCTGAAGTGGCATGTGCCTATTTGGAAAGGTGTAACTATGGAGGCTCCCTTTATTCCCATCAAGTAACTTGTGGTACCGGAGCCACACAAGGCTCTGCATTTAATAGGAAAATGCTTGCACCTGGATTTGGAACTGATATTTCCATCTAGTTTCCAGGATTTTCTCATGGAACTACAGATTACAGCCAAGGGCGCGCTCTCCAGTTTATAATGCATATCCATCTAATTGACATGGTGAAACTAGAGTACAGGCACAGTCCATCTCGCCCAGGACAGGCTTCAAAATCATCCTTCCTGACTGTTTAAACCTCACTGATGCTACTTTGCACCTTCCAGGCTAGATAGCAACGTTCCCCTGATCTCAAGGCACAGGATAGGAGTAGAAAGACAAGGAAGGGTTAACTCAACCTCCCTGTCCATAAATCCCTGTCTAAGAGCTTTTCTTTTCTAGTGGTAGTAATTAGCCCCTTTTTACAGACTGTGAGAGCAGCC
This sequence comes from Pelusios castaneus, assembly GCA_007922175.1. NCBI lineage: Eukaryota > Metazoa > Chordata > Testudines > Pelomedusidae > Pelusios > Pelusios castaneus. The sequence continues at coordinate 273,992 of ML686098.1, forward strand.
CACAGTGAGGCAAATAAAAACACCACCAGAAATAAGTTGTCAGCCCGTTGGGGCGTGTAGTAAATGCACTCTGGTAAACCAAAGGCCCCTAGCATCTCACCTAAGGAGAATGAGTTGGAGTCTCTGGGGCTTGCGTGACGCTCTCCCTCATTCTATTGGGATTAAGCTCGAATGCAGTGTCCCTGCTGAATGCTTGATTTCATCAGCAAGGTCAAGTTTGTTTGGATTGTTTAGTGTCCTATTCTCTCTGCCACTCTGCATTCCCCACGGTGCCGTATTCGAGTTCTTGATGTAAACCAGCAAATGTCATGAATTGAAAGCAGTTGCAGATTTTTAGAGCCCTGTGCAGATACAAATATGTGGATCCGCAGATATCCACGTTTTTGCAGGGGTCTAGCCCTGCATGGATTAAAAATATGTGGATCTGTATCCGATCTGCATCTGCAAGCAATGGTCTGCGGATATCCACAGATATAATGTGGATATCCATGGATTTGCAGGGCTCTACAGATTTTCTCTCTATCGGTGGCAGGGTTGAGTGCTGGTGAGGCAACCCTGCTCTGCCAAAACATCCAGGATTATGGGCACAATGTTGGTTTAAGTTGTGCAGTTTAATAGACATAAAACAAGACGTTGCTGCTGATCACGTGTGAATGACGACCCTCTAAAGACAATATTGCGGCAGGGTTTGCACAGCTGGGTTTTAGCTCCTTGGCACGAGGCTGATGAAACTCCTTTATTTGTAATGGTTTTTGAGCCTGAAAAGCGGCAAGGCAAAGTAGAATCAGTCAGGTCCCCTGTTGGCTATTCCCCAATATAATACTCCTACCCTCAGTGAGCCACTGGGTTTCCTCCTGGCCACAAGGGCCAGAGAGCATCTACTGGAAAATGGACGTGTGTTGCTCCAAGTCTATGGAATCTTCTGTGTCCTCAGATTTATTCCTATGTTCTAGTTGCTCCTAGACAGTTGCCTACATTTTTCATGAAGTGATTCCCTTCACTGCCTTGACCCCGTATTTTGACATGGGAGGGTATTTCAGTGCCATTTCTATCTGTGGGATCGGATTCCTCATGCCTAATATCACCAGTTTTAAAGATGAATGGATCTTTGGCACTGTGCCCAGTGATCTGCCATCCTCCTAGAAAACAGAGATGGATTTTTACTGGTTATAAAACTCCGCTATGACCAGTCTGGAGAGGACAGACTTTAGCTCTTTGAAGCAGGGTCTGTCTTTTACTCAGCTGGCGTTGTGGGGCCCTGATCTAAATAACAAAAACTGTTCTCAAGGGGAGATGCTGTACTCGAGGAGCTACACTAGCAGTAACTATTCATTTGAAACTGGCTATTTCTAGCATGGTTTCAACACCACTGGGCAAAGTTGTAATGAGGCTACTGTAGCATTTTAGCTAACTAGTGTGAGCTAATTTCAAGGTAATTGGGTACAAAACATTAATTCACTTGAGCCTTCTGACATCCTGAGAGAGAGTAAAGCTCTCAGATCACATCAAGATGTAATTAGTCACATACTAAAACTTTCTGCTCCTCTGGCCTGCTGTCCAGACCTCTTCTTTCTGAAAACCAAAGTCAGAGACTTCCCCAGTTTTAAAAGAAAAATGAAAAGCAAGTCTCTCTCTCTCTATCAATGTGAAACAGTAACATCTCAGCCATTGGCTAAGTCCTATTGATTTTATCCACAGGAGAATGAGCACTAGGCAATCTAGGTCTGTGATATACTGCCACGGATGGCATTTAAACTTCTGATTCCTTCCTTAAGAAACACAGCCTTCATCCTTAAACAAGCTGGGTTTTGAAAAGTGCTCTGTGTCTAGATACCAAAGGGTTAGTAGAATTCAAAAAAGAGTTAGATACTTATTTAGATAATGAGAACATCCATAGTTACATTAAAAGAAAAGTGATGCCCTGCCTCAAGAACAGACAGTCACTGACAGCTGGGAGAAGACAACTCAGATGGATAATTAGCCACTAGGTGGCTTCTTGCACCTTCCTAAAGCATTTGGCACTGGATGCTGTTGTGGGTTAGCTAACCTGCTGGTTATCATTGTCTAATCTGTCAGTCTTTAAAAGTGCCACAGGACTCTGTTGTTTTTCTACAATAGACTAACATGGCTCCCCCTTTGGAATTAGACACAAGGGAAATCACACTTTTATGTAAAACGTCACACTTTGAGAGCCTTAATTTAACACTAGACAAGCTGAGCATATTTCTCCCAAATGAATCTCTGGATTCCTCGAAGAAGTTGGCTGTGTTCTTGCATTGGATTAGCAGCCTGGTTTAAAAACCTGATTTTGCAAACATGTTAAGAGGTGCTCAAAGATTTATTTAACATTTAAATTTATGCATTGCATGAGAAGTGCAAGATTTCTCTAATTGCAAAGTCACATGTCTTGCAGTGATATTACAAGTTACCAATTTCATGTCTGTTGGGGTTTTGGGGGTTTCAGTATGATCCTTGGGGGCTGTTAAAGCAACATTGTATGGCCGACTTTGCATTTAACAGTGCAAAGTAGCAGTGAAAGCTGAGGTCATATAACATAGGTGTTTTGGTAGTGGAAGGAGCATTTCATACTCTCAGTAGTTTGTCAGGTTCTGCCTGTAGGTCTGGTAGGGTACATGGGAAATAAGCAACCTCCAATGTATGGCAGCCCTGGAAATGGTCACTCTAGGTGGGCACAAGTTGTCAATGGGGAAAACCAGTTAAGGAGATTGAGAAAAGATTAATAAAACAGACTTTTCAGCTTGGAAAAGTGATGACTAAGGGGGGATATGATAGAGGTCTATAAAATCATGACTGATGTGGAGAAAGTAAATAGGGAAGTGTTACTTACTCATAACACAAAAACTAGAAATTAGTAGGCAGCAGATTTAAACCAAGCAAGAGGAAGTACTACTTCACACTACACACAGGCAACCTGTGGAACTCCTTGCCAGAGGATGTTGTGAAGGCCAAGACTGTAACGGGGTCCCAAAAAGAACTAGGTAAGTTCATGGAGGATAGATCCATCAATGGCTATTTACCAGGATAGGCCCTGGGCAGGTACCAGAATCGTATAGTGCAATATTCTGTCGTAACTTGTCCTGTAGGCAAACTGTCTTCCTAGCCCCGAAGGATGGTTTAATTCCCTTAAATAGTGATGGCCTAATAGAATTCTGGATGTGCTGATCCACACGTCTCCTCTTTTGAATTCTACTTAGGAGGTGGTATCTTGGGCAGAATTCCACGATTTCTTCACTGTGTAGGTAAGTGTTTCCTTTTAGCAGTTGAAAATGTTTTTCATTGAATGTCCCTTGTTCGTGTGGTGGTGGAGAGGATAAACAGGCACCCAGCTTTCCCTTGCTATATGTATCACTGACTCTATTGGGTCTGGGCTTATTCATCACCTGTCTGAATTACAGTCCAAACTTTTTCAATCTGTTGTATAGAAATCCTTCCACTATTTAATCATTACTGGTAGTTTCTAGACTCCTGTTTTTGCTACCTCTTTTCTGATGGGGTGATTGCTACTCAACTTCCTTTAGAAATGCACTTTGACGTGGAACACCATTCGGGAAGAAATAACGACCTGAACGAATGTTGGGCTGGAGCAGGGACTCGTGCGTGTGAACAGGGCTGACCATTGGGGAAATCTGGGTTCTCCGGGCTTGGCTCTAGTCACTTCTGGGCCATGCGTTCCCCTCTCTAAGTGCGGTAAGCATTCTACGTGAGTGGATGGAGACAAGCCGTGGCTGGTTTTCCTGCTCTCACCTGTTCTGGCTAGCTCACCTGGTGCTCACCAGGGCCACCCAAGTCAGGGGAGGTTGGGTGTGCTGGGATAGGTTCTGATGGAGTGGATTTGGACCAGCCATGGGCTAGAGCTGGACTTCCCTGCTGCAGCTGCAGGCCTGCTGTATCCCCCAGCAGCTCCCATGTGTCTCTCTACAGGGAATTGACCTAACTCTGGGCAGCATGACAAACTGACATCTTCTTGCAGCCCGTGACTCCACCCAGCCGCAAGAGCCGGGTGTGCGGCTCGCCAGCACTCAGCACAGCCCAGGGCTTAGAGTGGCACAAGCGTGGGCCATGGATGGGCTTGCAGCAGATTTTCTACTAACCCAGTGTCTCTCCTGGCCCAAGTCTGCCTGACTTCCCAAAGTCTGCTGGGGCCCACTGGTCTCTCCCTCCTTTAGCTCCTATCGTCCTGCAGTTCGCAGACTCCTTAGCTACCTGCCAGGACCACCTGCTGCAGGCTGTACCCAGTTCCGCTGCCGTCTGTTCATTGTGCCTCCTGGGGCTGGCGGCTAATGTTGGGGACAGCTTTACCAGCGGGTTTCTTTCCTCTGCTAATGGGAGTTGGGGGCTGGCCGTGAAACTCTCCTCTCTGGATTTTCAGTTGGCCCTCGTTACACGCAGGCCACATCGTTGGGTTGGGGCAACCAGCCAGGGCCCAGCATGCAGTGCACGTCTGCTGCAGGTTGCTAGACCCGTGGGAGCAGCGAGTGCATCTCCTCTGGTCCCACTGTCCTGAGAAGGCCCATTTAAGCAAGCCTGCATTTCCTGAGGGCGGTGTGGGGGGCTCGTCACGAGAGCAAGTTTTGGCTCTGGGGCTCTTGCCAAGAAAGCTGTGCCCCAGTCTGAGTCTGATCCTCAAGGGCGTCTGAGCCTTGGGCTCTCTGCCCGAGAGCTGCTCTTAGTCCAAGGCTGTTTGAATAGCAGCAAGGTTAACTCAGGCCTTCAGCTACTTCAGATTGTCTGTGCACGCTCAGTCCTGGTGGGGATGTAATTTTGATTCCTACCGTTGCGTTCGTGCACTGGCCTGCGGCCCCCTCTTTAAAGAAACGTGTTGCTCTTTAAGGTCCACAGGCCTCTCCTTGCTTTATGCAGCCTGACGGCCACCCCTCTGGAACTTGGTTAAAGAGACTCCAGGGCGGTTTCCTGATCTGCCTGCGAATCTACTTAGGCTCATTAGCAGGTGGTTGCCCCGGGCGTCTCATGAGGCGCCCTCGTGCAGCAGGGGTGGCCCTGAGGCAGCTTGACAGTTGCCCATACCAGGAGCAGTAGGGCAGACCCTTGCTTGAAGCTCAGATGGCCACCAGCCCTGCGCTGCCTGTCTAACCTGGGCACTTCTGCTCTGCCTGGCTCTGACCCTGGGCTCTGCTGCTTCCCTGAGCTGAGGGCACTTGCCCATTCCTGTGGAGTGACCCCCAGGGGAGCGCTGGGAAGCAGTCGGGCAGGAGCGAAGCTGTGGTTTATTGAGCAGGCGACGGCAGGGATGGGCACAGTGCTCAGCGGAAGTTGGCCCGCAGCTCGCGGCCGTGCAGCGGCTGGCATGGGCGCCAGTTGTCTTGCAGGGGATGGGGCGGCTCCCCCGCCGCGCTGCTCAGGAGGCTGCGCAGGGCCACGAGCTGCTCCTCGCTGACGGCCATGGGCTCCCGCAGCACAAGCCAGGTGACGCTCTCCAGCAGCGGCGGTGTGGTCAATGAGCCCGGGTACGTCCAGAAGTCGCCGCAGGCAGGCAGCAGCTCCCGTGGCTGGAAGGCTGGGCAGGGGCCCTCGGTACCCCGGGTGCGCACTGAGTCGATGGCACCCACCAGTGGCTGCAGGGCCGGGCATGGCTGGCCCAGGCTCAGCAGCACAGCCACCACGGCCAGGCCTTCAGGGTGGCTCAGGGCCTGGCTCAGCTCTGGGTAACAGGCCCGCCAATGTACCAGGTGCAGTTCAGCGGGGAAGCGGCGCCCCTCCAGTGTGTGCTCCGAGCCCTGGTCCGACCCCGAGCCCCAGTGCAGGTGCATCTGGGCCAGGCGGTAGGGGCCCTCCAGGGGCCCCCCAGTCAGCACCGAGCCCTCCCCGAACTGCACCTGCACTGTGTGCCCGTTGTTGGTGATGGTCTGGGCCGTGGTTGGCTCATAGTTGAACTTTAGCGGCTGCAGCGCGGCATCGTAGCGGCTGTCCTGGCCCCGGATGTCGACGGGCGACTGCCGCTGTCCTCGGGCGAGGGGGAAATGCTCATGCCAGTGCTCCGGGCCGTTCTCCTGCCCATAGCCCCAGGGGGGGGACCTGACTCTGTCTGCACCCCTGCGTCCGGCCTTCCTGCAGCAGCCCAAGCAGCTCATGGTGACTGGGCTGCTCTCTGGGCCACGGCAACCGTTGTCACAGTCACAGCGTGTCACAGATGGGGGGGGCAGGAGCCAGGCGCTGCCTCCAAGGGGTGGGCGAGAAGGAAGCAAGTGTCCCTTGGCTTCTGCCACCTGTTGTCCTGCTCCTTCTCACCACGGAAAAGCACTGTGGTTCCACCAGAGCCATGCCGGGGTGCACTGTCTGTGTGCCTGGGCATCTCAGTCCTTTATCCTACAGCTTCAGCTGCAGGGAAATAGATCCAGAGGTAGCTGAAAGCTCAGATTGCAGCTGCCTGGAGATGTGGCAGAGGCCTTTTCTCACCTCTGGCTTTTCTCATGTTGCGTGAGAGATTTTACACAAACAAAATGGAATTTAGAGTCAGCTGGGAAAGTCCTGATGACTCATCAACTTACTCCCTGGGTTCACTGTACCTTTGAGTTTCCTTAATGGCCTATTAAGGAGACAGTCGCTGCAGACATCCCTTCTGGGGTGTTCCCTAGAATCGCATTACAATTACCCCTTTCTACAGGTACTCAATATGCCCTATCTCATAGGGATTATTGCAGTTTTGAAATACTGATATGAAATAAAATCCTAAATGGTCCCTTAACTCCAGACGGTGTCACGGCAACCTGCGCAGAGCGTACAGCAACAGAGCCACCTCCCCCAATACGTGCCATTTGACACTACTGAAAACCAAAATCCATTTGTTCTCTTCCCCAGTACAATGACAACAGCTTCTGGGGCTGGCCTCTGGAACACGAAGAAGGAAAGGTATCGGTCAAGTGAGAGAATTGGGACAAACCGAAGGGCTGCATGTTAGTGATGTGTGACAAGTTTTGTAACTCAGAAAATCAGCCTCGAACTACCCCCGGCTGAGCATCAAACATTTTGTGTCAAGTCAGTTTATCAACACCACGTGAGACGGCTTCCCAGAATGCAGTAGCTTTGAGATCATGGGGCACGAGCCAGATGGGCGAGGGGCTGTCATCACTTGCCCTCTAGTGCTGCAGCTCCTGAGCCAGGCCTGGCCAATGGTATGGGTCTAGCCACAGCTCCCGTCCAGCAAGTCTGACCCCAGCAGCCCCAGTTAGCAGGGGTGGAGTGACCAGGCCACACTCCCTGTCCCGGATTTTCCCACAACTGCGTCTGTTCTGCACTGTCTAGATATATTACATCTCTGCCCCATGGCCGTTGGCTGGGGTGTCCAGTGTGATTGAGAACCAGGTTCTCTGTTTCCCTGTTCCCTGGATACGTCCAGTCAACACATTTCAGTCTCGCTTTCAGTTTCTATCTCCCTCTAAGTATCGCTACATACATTTTACCATGACGTCACTGACCAGCAAGTTTCTGTTTTCAACTGCTACCTCCCCGGGCACATTCAGTGCAATGATTCTCACAATGGCAGGTTGGGTGTGAAGACGGGGGTGTGTTCTGCCCCAGTCTCTTACTGCATTAAACCTAACTGGTATTGGTTAATTGGCCTCTTCACACATGACGGTAGGCCCCTGGATCAGCACATCACATTCTTAAACTTCTGGAAAAGCTGAAACAAAACCTTTAGCTGTGGAAGCCACATTTGCTTTTGAAAAAATATTGACAGCTCTAGTTGTGAGTCTGTGCAGTTTGGTGGAGCGGCTGCACTCTGCTGATGACGGATCACGCAGATGGACTGTGGATGGTTCAGGTTACATTCCCCATCTGCTCTCAGCCAGCTAGTGGCCGTGAGGCAAGCAATCAATCTTCCAAGAAAGAGTTAAGGCACTTACGTCCCCAACTGGCTCCAGCCGTGCATCACCTGCAGCGACCTCCTGGCGAAGCCAGTTTGGGCAGGGAATTCTGCAGCTGCCACCACACTTGGCGCTGCTGCGTGACCTGAAGTACTTGTGCTATCAAACTTCAAGGGGCATGGGAAATGCATCACATCCCAGAGACTGCAGGACAGTTTGCATACAGGTGTGCAGTACCAAGGGTGTGGACAGCTCCTGCCCTTTTGGGCAATGCTGGGGCTTTGCCAGCCTGGATGCCCCAGAGCATTTAGACATTGTGATAGAAAAAGTGCCCCATGTCCAGCCTCTCTGCCGCCCAAGACAGGCCTCGCTGGCTGTAGCAATCACATCTGTCTAGACTAGCTGATGGCTCGCCGCTCCCCTGCCCCAGTCCAGTCTGCGGGCATGTGCTTCACTCCACACAAGGTCTCCACTACCCCAGCAGGGCTGTGGCCGTACTTGCACAAGGCAGCAGGTTTTCTGTATCCCAAGCCCCTCCCCGGGCCCGGCCCCAGAGGAGCAAGCACAAGCAAGCAGGGAAAATAGAAGAGTTTATTGAAGAAGTGTGAAGGCAGCCGAGCCAGGCACCAGACAAGGCATGGAAGACCCATTCCCAGGAACCCTTGGGGTGGCAGCAAAACATGGCTCTGGGCCGAGGCCTCCTACCCTCCTGGGGTCCCTGAGAGGGCGCCAAGAGACGTGCAGCTGCATACCCAGCCAGGGCCCTGCCGCCTCCTTGTGGGGGGGCAGTCAGGCTCTGGCTGTTCTGCAAAGGCCCCCCTCCACTCCTCAGAGGGCTCCCTTCTTAGGGCATCATTGCAAAGGCGTCGGGGTGGGGGCGATCCCTGCCCCACTACATGGCTCCTATGTTGCCCAGGCCTTTCATGGTCCCTGGGGGGTGAGGCCCAGAGGTGCCCTAGCTGAGCTGGAGGGCATGGGGGTGAGTCCCACCCGCCAGGAACCCCAGGCCTGATCCCTCCTGGCACTCCTACACCTCGCTCTTGCTCCTACGGAGGGGAACGTAGGCAGACCAGCTGACTGGACAGCATTGACTCCCATGGCCCCAAAGATGACCCACTTTCAGCCTGGAAACCCTAGTGTGTGTGTGGGGGGGGGGCCCATGGCCAGTATAGTTCCACAGGCAATCCATGTCCCCCGTGGGCACCACTTTCAGGACCCTCATGCACGAAGGTTCGGGTGTGAGTGGATGGGGGCTACTCCAAAGATGCAGACATCTTGTTTAGCTCCAGAGGGCCGAGCTGGGGTCTGTGGTGATCAGCCTGCCTGGGGAGATCCAGCCCACGGGAAGGGAGCACATTTCCTCGGCTCCGCATCTGTGAGGGCAGTGCCCACTCCTCTTCCACCCACTGTCTGCACACCCAATCCCAGCACAGCTCAGACCCTCACCTGTGGGGTCCCTGGCAGTTCCAATCCATGACTGTGCTGACTTGGAACAGTCCTTGCTCAGGACAGAGCTGCCAGACCTCTGAGACCTACACCCCAGTGGCCAGAGTCTGACCCGAGCCCCTGATGCCCAGATTGCTGGGGGTTAGCAAGGCCATGAGCTGCTCCCAAGGCAGCTGCCCCCTGGGTGGCCTCTCTGTCCAGGCTGAGTGACATCAGGCCAGGATTCTCTGAGGGATCTCTACTGAGGCCTTGATGAAGATGGTGTTGTCCCGCACGTAGTTGCGCTTCTTGATGTCCTCGTGCGAGATGAACTTGGGGTAGCCGAAGCCCAGGGTGCTCTCATCCAGGGAGCTGCGGAAGGCCCCTGGTTTCTGGAAATTTTTCCAGTTGGGGTCTGGGGTGAAGGTCTCAGTGACGTGCTGGGGCTTGGAGAGCGAGGGGTCGTTCTGGTCCAGCAGTGAGAAGGTGATGCGGTAGGAGAAGGGCCACTCCAGAAGACTATCGTAGGTGCCTCGCAGCACACGGATGTAGATGGACAGGTGGCTCCCCTCTCCGCTGCCGTTGCCGTTGAGGAACACTGACACCTGAAGCTTGTAGCCATACCTGTGGGTGTAGAAAGGCGGGCTGAAGAACTCGTAGTTGCTGTGTGCTTTAGCCTCCTGCAGTTTGCGGGCGTAGTCGGCAATCTTCCAAATCAGGACTCCATCACTACTGACCGAGAGCTCCTCCATGTCCTGCCGCAGCTCCAGGATTTCCTGCCGCTGCCGGCTCACCAGGGAACACATCATAGCCAGATGAGCCTTGGTGTTCTCGTCCAGGTGCCGGCTCATGGCCAGCTTCGGGCACTGCGCAAAAGAAGCAGCGAGCAATCAGGACGTGCAGCACAGACAACATGGAAATGGTTGGGGCTGGGGAGAGCCAGAGCTGCGGGGAGCTCAGGACTCACCCGATGCTTGCAGCCAGCATCCTTGAAGGGGCAGAGCACCACGGCGGTATTGCAGTTCTCCTTCAGGTGCCGGGCCAGCTCTTCTCTGGTAATGCTGGGCGTTCCGCACTGGTTGGGGCAGGACATGGGGTACTGGGGACATTGGTACTGGTGGTTCTGGAACCAGAGGGAGAGGTGCCATTAGATGGAGTGACGCTCTGCCAGACCGTCGGCTGGGACCCGCCCTGACCAGGCAGCAGCGTGGCCTCCAGCCACCCCCCCACCAGACCCTGCCTCACCTGGATGGTGTCAAAGACAAACTCCTTGGTGCAGTAGGGACAAGGCTGGGTGCGCTTGGGGCAATCAGCCAGCGTGTGCTGGGACAACAGGCGCCGCATCATGCGTGCCCCACACTTGTTCTCGCAGTACACGCTCTCCTGGGGGCAGACGCCCTGGTGATTCTGGGGGACAAGAGCATGATGAGCTGGTGTCACCCGCACCCCACCACCGCGAGGTTCTCGGCCCATGGCTGCCCCTCACCTCATAGGCCTCGCCGCTGAAGTCGCTGCCGCAGAACTCGCATTTGACGCGGCGTTTGGGGCAGTCATGCTGCAGGTGGTCAGGCAGGTCCCGCCGGCTCAGCTTGGTGCTGCAGCGGTTGGGACACGAGATCACGTTGAAACCGCACGTGCCGAGGTGGCCCTGGGGAGACGGGGACCTGAGCTGGGTGGCTAGGAGCAGAGCCCAGCGCCCTCACTCCTGCCCCAGGCCCTGCGGCTGCTCCCTCCCACCTCTCCTCCTCTCACCTGCAGCTGCTTGATCAGCCCAGTCCAGCGGCAGCCCTCCTCACTATGGATGCAGCGAATTGCCAGACTCAGCACCTGGGCCTCCAGCTCAGGGTCCGGGTAGATCTAGGGAAGACAGAGCAGGCCCAGCTCAGGCTGCACGCAGGACTCTGGAGGTGCAGGATTCGGTTCCCCCCATGCTGTCTGGCCTGACGGTGGGACAGTTGGGTCCAACTCAGGGGAACCAGGAGCATGAGTGCGTCCTGCCCAGGCCCTGCTGGGCACCAAGCCACCCTCCCACTGGCAGAGCTGTTCAGGGGCAGGACTCTCACCTTGGCATAGTCAAGGGGCAGCTGATCCTCTGGACACTTGAAGACGCCTTCACTGCAATAGAAACGAGCCAAGGTCAGAGTTGAGGGACAGCAGGGAATCCCTGGGGCACAGCAGGCATTTTTTTGTGTGCACGCCTGTTTCCCCTCTACACTGCACTTCCTGCAGGGGGGAAAGCCTAGGTTTGCCTGAGAGCAGGGGCACAGACTGATGGGCCTCACCTTCCTGCCTGGTGGAACGGATGTCCCCATCCTGGCATGCCCACACCCAGCTCTTCCTGCCCTGCAAAGGGACGAGTAAACCGAACGCACTGTTCTCTGCTCAGCCTCCCCCTGCAGCCTGTGGGCCACACTGGCCCTGCTCGTGGGAAAACAGTCACCAGCTGCTGTGTTCCACGCACAGGGCCGAGCGCAGGAGGAGAGGCGCAGTATAACACAGGAGTCAGGCCACACTGTCTCAGCCAGCCACCATGGCTCTGCAGATCTCTGCACCCAGCTGCGAAAGGCCCCCAGGCTCCATTAGAAGTGAGAAATCTGCCACCTCACAGGCTGGAGCTGGGATCCCCACCTCTGGCGGCTGCTCGCCAGATGGTGCAAGCAGCAGACAAGCTGGCCTGGCAGCCCTCAGGCTCCTGTTTTCCAGGAACCTGCCAGCACTCAGTCCCCTCCATTCCCCCTCTGTGCCCTTTCCCCGGGGTAGCAGGTAAGTACAGGGGGGGAGTGAGCTCTCTAGCCTCCTGCGGATCCAAGCCCCGTGACTCTGCTGGGAGCTGGAGGCTCCTGATGCCCAGAGGAAGAAAGAGGCAACAGGGCCCACATGGACTCTGCCCTGCCACCGTGAACCATGTGCCAGCACCACTGCACGCTGTGCCCCAACACCAGCGTGGGGAAAAATTGTTTGACCCCGGCACGGAGCAGGCAGCAGCCTCTGCCGGGGAACACCTAGCAAGCAGGAAGTGCAGAGCCTGGCAAATGGAAGCTGGCTGTGTGTCAACAGCAGGCTCCTGTGTGCAGCCAGCCAGGAGATGGGCTGGTGAGTGCCTGCATGTGGGGCGCAGCAGCTGTGCAGCCCCCCTCACATGCCAGGAGGGGGCCACTGAACAGCTGGCAGCACTGAGTCACTAGAAACCACAGGGCGGGGACAGGCAGGACGCCCTGCCTCGGAGACACAGCCCAGGCCCTTCTCTGGAGAAAGGCCTAGTGGGCTGGGCCTCAGTGCTGCCCTGGCAGGCCAGTGGGGTCAGTGACTCGCCCAGAGGATGCTTTGTTCAGCAGCCAGAGTCTGCTGCCAGCCCCCATGTGCTCTGTGGAGGGCTTTCTCCAAACCATTGCAGAGCCAGGGCTCCACCCAGACTCCGGGGCCTGGACTTCCCAGCCCATCCTTCAGGCTTCTCTGACCAGGAAACATGCCCTTTATCTGAACCTACAATGAGCCTCTGTGGGCCCTGTGTGCTCCAGGCAGCTGTGCTAGCTCCAGATGTTTCTCCTGACCTCATGGGGCTGGGAGGGGAGGGGAGGGGAGGGGGGCCCCTTCATTCCAGCAGCCCAGATTTGCCCAGCACCGCCCCCCCCCCCCACCCCATCAGCCTGCACTGACAGCCCACGGTGCCTTGGGGCTTGGATGGGGAGAGGAGCTTGGCCTGGCTGCAGAGACAGGGAGCAGAGTCCACAGAGTGCTCCGCACCCCAGACCAAGCCCTGGCCCCAGGCAGGGCCTGCAGAGCAGAAGGCGGAGGCCAAGCCCCGTGGTACCCCAAGTCAGCAGAATTGGGGAGCACCCTCCCTGCAGCAGGCCAGGATGTGTCCAAAAGATGGGACAGGTGCAGACTTGTAGCCCTGGCTCCAGCCACAAGAGTCTCTGTGGGCCCAGCTCCAGGCACCCCAAGCTGGGCCCAGGCTCTTTGCCCCACAGGGCAGGGCAGAGCGAGACAAACACCGCCCCCGCAGAACAAGGGTCAGTTACCTCGCAGGTGTCATGTCCTCCCACAGCCAGCACCGCCCTCTGAGTCACTGGGGCAGGGTGGGAGCCGGGTACACAAACCTTCCCTTCCCTGCCAGGCCTTGCATCCTGGCCCAGGCTGGATCCGCACATGGATGGCTCCCAGCTCATGAGCCCTACTGTAGGGGATTTACCTGCCCCACACCCCTTCCTGCCCCCCAGCAGCCCAGGCCCAGCTCGGCTGGCTGCCCCTCCCTTCCCCAGTTCCCATGGGCTCCTCTCCCCACACCAACTGCTCCTACATACATAAAATGGAAACAAACGCAGAGCACAGCATGGTTCCCTGGATGGGAGGGCTCAGGCACCCCCACCTACCCCTGCACAGAGCGAGGATTTTTTTCAAGGATCACAAGCCCTTGCCTCCCCCTGCTCAGGAACCGCTTTCCCACACAGCTGCCAGTGCTTTGCCTGCCTCCCCCTGCTCAGGAACCGCTATCCCACACAGCTGCCAGTGCTTTGCCTGCCTCTCTCCAGCCACAAGAGCCTAGATCCCCCCACCCCGAAACAGCATGGTCACTGCTGCAGGGTGAGAGCCTCTTCCCCATCCTGAGCCAGGGCAGGCGCTTAACAACCGCCCCAGCCCCGGGGAAGGGGCAGAGCTGGCAAGCAGCATGGCCTAGCCAGGTTAAGGGGAGATCCGCTGCTCTCCTGCGGCACAGCAGCCCACACACCAGGACCCAGCCTGGGCTTCCTTCGCTGCCCCCAACGGGAGGCTTGCCAGCGCACACAGCAAGACAAGCAACAATCCTGTCGCGTGGTCCGGTTTGCTCGCAGCTAGGACACGTGGGGACACCTCGTGGCGACCCACCCACCATACATCTCCAGCAGGTGCTACATTGCTCCCCAGAGGCCTGGCCCAGCAGCGGTTTGCTCTGGGGCTGGCATGCCACAGGCACAGAAGTCAGGAGTCCCTTGGGGAGGGCAAACCTCCAGCCCTGAACTGGCCTCAGGACAGCCACCACTCGAACTGCATCAAAGAGCTGTCTGGACAACGGACATGGCCCCTGCTACAGCCCAGAGACACAGCCAGAGGGGCCATTGCGATCTTTTATCTGGTTCTGCATCGCAGGCCACACAACCTAACAGACCCTAGCCTTGGGCTGCATTGCTGGAGTCCTCCAATGAAGACTTCAAGTGACAGAGAATCCACCAGGGACACTAGTTTAAACCAGCAAGTGAGCCGTGCCCCTCGCTGCAAAGGAAGGCAAAAAACCCCTGGAGTCTCTGCCAGTCTGAGCCAGAAAAATTCCTTCCCAGCCTCAGTTAGACCCTGGCCACGTGGGCTAGGCACAGCGGCCAGACCCCTGGGAACAGATGTCTGCAGAACTCCAGTGTCCACCTCCAGCCGCTGTGGGCAGCCTCATCAGACCAGCCCCTCCAGAAACTTACCAAGCTCACTCTTGAGATTTCTGCCCTGCTGCTCCCCTGGCAGGCAGCCCTGGAACATCCCTCCGCTGGCCAGAAACCTTAGCCTGGTTACAAGCCTGGACTGTGCCTGGGCAGTTCACACCATCTGTCCTTGCAATCCACTGAAATAACCCCTCCTCTCCGACACAGAGACCCCTCCAGCAGCGGCACCAGCGGGTCTGGAAGGTGAGCAAGAGGGTTCAGAGGGAGCCAGGATGAGCAAGGCACAGAGCAGGTTTTAGCAGCAGGGCGCCATCAGCTGGGGAAGGAGACACAGATTGACTTCTACCCCCACCCATCGCAGTGTCCAGCTGGTATTTGCCCACCCAACCTCTTCCGTGCTTCCCAGGATGCCTTGTGACTGCACCTTCCCTTTGCTCATAGCCCCACAATGCATGTGTACACACCAGTCTGCACTGTACAACCAGGGCTCCCCTTCCCGACACATGCGACGCAGCCTGCCGCCATCTCCCCACATTGCCTGAGTTATTTTACAGAAGGGAAGTAAGTTTCCCAATGCCATGCAGCACCTGGCCTCCACCGCCGTCTGCATGACAAGTACGTGCCAACCCTGGCGCACATCACCGCAAGCCTGCTGGGCTGGGTCCCCGCACAGACCCCAGCTCTCAGCCAATATGACCGGGTGGTTTCCTTGCCACCTGAGCCCAGACCGTAGGCAGAACCCACGTCCCTTTGCAGGCTCCAGGCTGCCCAGCTTTGTTTGTTTGGGTGCCCACTGTTTCTGGGCAGCGAGGGAAATAAAGTGCCACCCTGAGCAGTGGGCAACAAGAGGATGCAAGGCACCCTGCAGGGGGTTCGAGGCTCTCCAGGAAGCAGCCAGCGACCTGCACACACCTGGGAAATGGAACGCAGCCGGGCTGGGACAACCACTAGCCATGCATGCACCCTCAGCTAGGCTCTCCCACAGCGATCAGAGAACAGCTAACTCTGGCCCCGGCAGCAGGCTCCTCACGGCCAGGGCTGCACAGCCCCTTAGCTCAGCACGTTCCCAGCCAGGCCGTCCTCGGCTCTGACCCGGCTCAGCCAAGACCGCTCTGCACAAGGCCAAATGAGACTCCCCGGGAAAGCCTGAGTGGAGCAGTTGCAGCATGCCTGGCCAGCCTCAATGCAGTGCTGGCAGCCCTCGCCCAGAGGGGTCCAAAGCTGGGAGCACAGACACAGCCTCAGAGCTCCTGCAGACAGGTGCCAGGCACCCGCACAGCGCCAGCTCCGCTCACAGGGCAAGGGTTGAACGCACAGATTGGAGACAGGCAGCAAGGAGGAGGGATCGACACATAATCCCCAACAAAGTCGGCTCCATCCCCCAGGCTAGGCAGAGAATGTGCTGAGGCAGCAGTTTGGCTTTCAGTGGGTGAAGTTTTCGCCTTTGACCTTCCCTGAACACTGCCTGGTCTGAGGTTGTGCTGCACACGGGGGAGCCAGAACCTGCAAAGGTTGGCCAGTGCCTGCAGGGAGCAGCCCTGGAGAAGAATTACACCTTCCAGCGGGGATCAATAGAGATCCCCTGCGGCACAGATGCTGGAGCCATGCCATCTCACCCCCCACATGCTCTAGTTCACAAGCCCCCATGTCCTGCCAGAGCCTGAACCCAGGGGCTCCTGTCAGCGTGGATCCCGCTGTGAGCAAGGTGCTGCACATGTGCCTCGGGCCCTCCTGCAGCAGCCGAGGACCCCAGGAGCAGGGCAGAGGAATGACCGTGGTGGGGACGTGTCCAGGGCAGTGCAGATGCAGAAGGTGCTTTCAGTCCACAGCCTGTACGGGTGCCAGCAGGTACGTGAACCCCGATGCTGGCCCAGGTTCGGCCACAAGCTCAACCCTCGGACTGGCAGCATCAGCAGCGCTTCGGTGGGGCCAGGTAGATGGACGCATGGAGGCCTGGTCCTTCTCTGTAGCTGCCCCATTTCAGGAAGGGCTGGGCAGACATGCTGTGCCTGTGGGCGAACACCGAGTCCCTCCATGAGCTTCAGCGTCTGTGGTGCTGGGAGCAGCTTTGGAGCCAGGCTTCAGTCCCAGTGCAGGTGCAACGCTGGCTCCTTCCTCGGCGGTGTTTGTCTGCTCCACAGTGCTACGGGGCTGTCCACCGTGGCGCATCTGCTGGGAACATGGGGTTCTCCCAAACAGAAGTTGCCTCCTGTGGTCATCGCAGCAGAGCCATCATTACAGATGTGGGGCTGTACAGGGCCCGTAACCACAGCCGCCAGCAGCCCATGGAGGGCAGAGCCAGAGCCCAGAGATTCTGAAGGTGCTCGGCTTAGTCGGCACTAGGGACGTGCACAAGGGGACATCTGCACAAGCAGTGAATGAAAACCGAGGGGAGACGTGGCCCCCCCCCGCCCCTTTACAGCCTCATGCAGGAGCCTGAGGTGGCCCAGCGTGCACATGCCAGCCACAGACACTCAGGGCTAACGTGCAGGATGCGTGTGCACCAGAGGGATCCACGCAGACGCACACTTAAGGCAGCAGCCTGGGCCAAGTCTGCTCGGTGGGGGCCAAGGCCACGCCCAGGTTCTTAGGGTTTCTCACTACTAGCATGGGGAGTTAGTTAACTGGGCAGCGCTGCATCACGCAGGAAACACAGAGCAACTCAGGCTGCTGGCCAGTGGGACTTGTCGGCCCTCAGGGCAGAAGGGACCAACATAATCAGCAATCTGAACTCCTCCACAGTGCAGGCCACCGACACTCACCTAGGCTAGAGGTGTAGGGGTGCCCTCATCACTGGGCCGGGGGCTCGGTGCTGGGGCTCCCTCAAGCTTGCCTACTGACGCTGGGAGGGCTGACAGGTGCGCCTCCCCTTCTAGCCCAGCAGGTCCTGTTTGCAGCCAGTGTGTGGGAGCTGCTGGGCAACGTTCCTTGCCTGGGGTGGTGGGCAGTGGTTTTGGAAAGGGATGTCCTGCACCCCATGGGTGTAACTGGAGCCCTGTGGTCAGGCAGCCCTTCCCTGTGGAAACTGCTCTTGGTTTGGTTCAAAACAGTTTTGTGAAAAGCCTCTCCTCCCTCCCATGAACCTACCACCCCGTCTCCTCTATGGGTCAACAGCTAGTTTGTGTGTCCCCTATGTGGCTGCTGCAGGTTCAAGCCCAGTGTGGGGATATTGCAAAGTCCCCATCCCACCTGTGATGGGGGTGCTCTCCTTTTTGGCCTCATGACTGTCCCACGTTCAGGAAATGCGATGTGGGCAGCAAGCCTCATCAGCCACTTGTCTGGTGCAGAGGGGTAGCTTAGGTGCCTGGGATATGGTATGTGCCGGTTCAACGCTCCTGGCCTTCCAGCGCCGGCGGTCTCCTTTCTTAGCTGTCGCGGCCATTCCACTGTGGTTAGATGCGATGTGAGCAGGGGACCTTTCCGCCTTCCCAGTTGGTCTAGTGGTGGGGTCTATGGCTGCGCTGTTGTGGGACGCGTGGGTTCAGGATTGGCTCGGTGGCAGACCTTTCTCCTCTGTGGTGTAGCCTGTGGCCAGGACAGCCCCCTTCCCTCTTGCCTGCTGAAGCCGTTCCACTTTAGTTAAAGGGGCTTTGGGCAACCTTTGGCATTAGCCTCCCTCTCTAGTCCAGTGGTTGGGATAATCACCTAGGGTGTTGGAAAGCCAGGTTCAAATCCCCAAGCTGCCAGTTCAGCAAGGATTTGCACCAGGGTTTCCAGCCTCTATGGCGACCGTCCTTTAGGGTGCTCTGAACCCCCTCCCTTTCTCAAGAGCCATTGACTTCTTGGGAAAGGGAGGGGGCTCTCACAAGGGCGGACCACCCTGACTCTCTCCTAGGAGGTGGTAGCCCCCAGCTCATGCCCCTCACTGGTGAAGGGGAGTGCCCTGGGGTCTGCCACAGCCTAGGTGCGTACCCTGATCACAGCGGATGAGAGAGAGGGGGTGTTTTAGCATAAATTATGGCTGAAAAAGCAACAAGAGGGCCTGCAAAATGCCCCATGCTCCACGACGAGAGCTTGCACCATCTCAGAGGCCAGGCAACCCACCGCAAGGCGAGCAGGGCATTTGAACCAGGACGGGCTGCACCCTAGGCAAGCACTCTAACCCCCACAGCACAGAGCGCTCTGCTAGGCTACCTAGCTCCAGTTAATATGTAGTCAAAGGGGAGCAGCCTCAACAGAAAAGGGTCAGCACCCAGCTCGGAGAGCAGGATTCAAACCAGCAACCATTGCCGCTGCCAGACAGGCCCCCAAACCACAGGGCCAGCCAGGAAGACAAGGCCTAAGTCCCGCACAATTCCCATTGAGGCGTGGACGACCGTGGCCCGCCTTCAAGAGGAAACCCTGAGGGAGCCAGCCCCTTGCAGCAGGACTTAGGCCATTCGCTCGACGGGAAAGCGAACAAGGCTCAAGGCCCAACACGAGCAGAAAGAGGGCTCGAACCGGCATCCTCTCACCCACCAGCTGCTCACCCCAGCCACCCATGGCTGCTGTGGGAGTCTGGCCCCTTCGGCCTAACAATGCAAGTGGAGCAGTTTCGACACAAAGAGGAAAGGAGCCTGCACGCCACGATCCTAGCGCAGCACAGGCTGCTCACCGGAGAGAGGAGAATCAAGTTCCAGTGCCTCGTCAGCAAGTGCAAAGGAAGGCTGGGGACTCAAACCCCCAGGCACCCCCGCGGCAGGCCCTTGTCCCAACCACTCCAGCTCTAGTCTGGCGGGCTGAGGTCAGGAAAGCGGTACAGCTCTGGTTAAAACGGTCACAGAGGGCCTACTACAGCCCACGAGAACACCTCGCCCCCCAACGGCCCGATATTTACTGGAGATCAGGGAGATGCCCACTCAAGTCCTCTGCCAGAGTTGACCCCTCAGCACTCAAGTGCTGGGTAAGCACTCAAGCCATTTGCTGCAGCGGAGTAACCTGGGACTACGTTAAATCGTGGTTTGAAGACTAAAAGTACAGACTATCCACCAGCTAGCGAGCCATGCCCGAGGCTACAGCAGAAGCAAACACCCCCCCATCTCAGAGTGTGGTCATGGCACTGGGTCACCAGCACATCCTGGCACCAACCTGTGCTGCACTGGAAGGGCCAGAAGTCCTTCCCGCCTCCTGCACATCAGGCCTGCAGCTCTGCCAGCCCCCGCCGGTGCCCACTTCCCATTTGCTTCTTGTGGGTTCAGGCACGAAATGGTTAAACACAAATCCTTCGAATCTAAGCCCAGACAAGTCTGGAAGGAAGGGGGGCAGCCCCCAAGAGGGGCACCTCAGCCAGGGAGCTAACAGCTGTGGGGTGTGTCAGATGAGTACACGAATGAATCACACCCCCGCAGGGGCTCTGCTGAACCTGGCCCCAGCCCGAGCGAGGATAGGCTGGCGTGCCTGTCACTCTGCCTGGCCTCATGGAGGTAGAGCGGCCTGGAAGCAGAGCCGGACTGGTGAGTTGCTGGAAGTAGTTTGCTCTGGGAGTATCCAGAGGAGGCTCCAGCCCCACATTGGCCACAGGAGAACCCCAGGGTTTCCTGGCCGAGGCCTGTGAAGATACCCCAGCCTGGCCAGATTGCTAGCCGGAGACACTCGTCCAGCCAGTGTGGGGGAACGGACTCTCCTCCTTCCAGTGGTGCACAGCGTGGTGCAGAACCCACCTGTGAGGCCCAAATGAGCCGGGGGTGAGCTGGCAGTTGAAGGTTAACATCCAGTCACAATGTGTAAGTGCAGCCGTGGGAAGCCACTAGCCCAAGCCACCCCTCCCAAACCACACACGAGGATCGCCAGCCAGGGAACAGCCGTGCTCCAGCTGGCTCTGCAGCCATGGTCTGGAAAGGACTCGGGTCCAGCCTCCAGGACAGGCAAAGGAACAGCTGTGCCTGGAGGGTGAAGAGGCAGCGGATGTTAAACAAAGGCAGGGAGGTCCGGCGTTCACACGGAGGCTCCCTGCGCCCTCGCAGGGCACGTTTAATCCGGATTTGAAGACTCGGCGCTGCAGTGGCTGAAAGCTAAACCCTCAGCTGGCTGGGGCTCCGAGAGAAACCGTGAGCAGGGCTGCCCCAGCCTTCCCCGCACAAGAGGCGCAGGGCTCGGACCGTGGATGCACCCGGAGCGGTACTGGGCAAGCCCGGCCTCCCACAGCCCCCGCTGTGCCCGGCGCTGTACAGCCCCGCAGGATGTGCGCATGGCCAGTGGAGCGGCTCAGTGCACACTTCTGCAAAGCCACAGGTGGCGGCGCCCCCCGAGCCGCGCGCTTCCTGCCGACACAGGCGGCACATGTGCAGCGCCCTCCCCGCGGGCCAGGCGGAAGTGAGGGGACTGGCTCCCCGCCCCGGAGCGACCCCCGCCGGCCGGCCGCGCCCACCTGAGGAACTCCTGCAGGCAGGTGTCGCAGAAGCGGTGGCCGCAGGTGGAGACCCGCACGGGCTCCCGCATGGCCTTGGCGCACAGCGCGCACAGCAGCCGCCGCTTCGGCCGCTCCAGGAACTTGTAGTCGAAGCCGGGCATGGTCGGGCCGGACCGGGCTCCGCCGCCAGCCGCCTCCCTGCTTCCCTCGGCTCGGCTCCGGCCGGGACTGGCCGGCCCCGCCCCGCGGCTGCTCTAGGGCCGGGCTGCTGCTCCGCCCTGGGCGGGGCGGCACCAGGACTGGCTGCGCGGTCTTAGCGCCCTGCCCGGGCCTGGCTCTGCGCCCTGCACCGCCCGCACTGACCCTGGGCTGCGGCGGGGCGGACACTTGCCCACGGCCCGGCCTCAGACAGACCCTGCTCAGCCAGAGCAGAGCTCTGGAGGGTGCAGACCAGCCCCCCCTCGCTGCTCTCCGAAGCCAAAGCAGTGATTTGGGGCAGGGAGAACAGGTGTGGAGTCCTTGTCCCATTGAGGGCCCCACTTGTCCTGGGCACTTTGGGGTTTGGTTTTCAGATGGCAGACTGCAGGGACACCGCAGGAACACTAAGGCTCCGCCTACACTAGAGGATCTGTTCAGTCGACCTTCAGCGCTGGAGTTAAATTGACTTAAGGAAGCGCCCAGTGTGGACACAGCGTTTTGTAGGGCGACCTAAGGTGCAAGTGTAGACATATCCTAAGTGAGAAATCCCCACTGCTTATGTCTCCAACAGAGAATCTGCCCTGGGCAGCCTGTTGGGAGCAAAACCCAGCTGGGGTGGGTGGGAAATGACAGCACAGCGCTCTCGCTCTACCTGCAATCTAGAAACGGGGCAGACAACAAGTGGAGTTAAATAAACGTGGCCTCCAAGTGTAAAATGGTCATTACCAGCACATGCCGGCAGTGCACAGAAATGCAGGATTCTTCTGCCACAAATTGGGCACCATCACTTGAACTGCAGGCTCCCACCATCTCTGGCTGGCAGTTGGCCACTGGAGACCAGTCCTCTCCTAAGAGGAGAGGCAAGGAAGGTTAACAAACAGACTTCGTGAAGGCAGGGAGCTGATGGCGGCATGGGATAAACTTTAACCAGCAGGAATTCCCTGCGTCACTTTCCGAGAGCTCCTGAACCTGCTGCATGTCAGGGATTAACCATGGGTGACCTTACGAGAGCAGAATACTGGACACACTGGAGCTCACTGACGGACCCCAGTGATGTCCCACTCTGGGGTGGCACATGGATACCTATTCTTCCCATTCAGTTTCCTAACAGCCATAAAACACTTCAGGCAGGGAGCTCTGCATTCCTTTTCTGGTTCTGCTACTGAATGACAGCGCAACTGTGCTAACATACAGTAAAGCAGCGTCAGGGAGGCCAGCTATGCTGGGATTAACCCCAGCACTTCCTCTAGTGTAGATGGCTCTCCACTGTTCTCTATGTAAGCACAAGGACTGAGGCCTTAGACATTACACGCTTTACTTTACTTTGGGTGCAGTTAGGGTCCTGTACACCCCAAAATGGAGCCACGTTGGGGTTGGGCCCAGTATTTAGTTGGCACAAGAGCACTGGGCTAGCCTCGGACGGAACATGCTTTAAAGTGATCTGGTCCCATCCCACCAGGCTGGCCAGGACAGGTAACATGGCCCAGCCGTGACTCCATTTACCCACCTCTGCACACAGCTTTTCAACTTGCCTGTAAGGCCCAAGTGGAAGAGACTCTAATCGTGCTCTCAGCACCCCTGGGAAAAAGTGGGGGAGTCGCTACGCCACAGAGGCAAGTGCAGCTCCATTAACACAGGCCTGGCAGCCCTGTGGTACCTGCCGAATGAAAAGCACCAGGAGGCTGGAAAGTCATTATTTCTATTTATTGCTCTTTGCTGTTTAAAACTACCCAGCCTCTAGCCCAGTGCAGACAACATCCCTGACTCATCAGCTAGTAGGAACATGAAGTCATCAGAAGGAGCTGGCTGGAGAGATGGGACAACCTGGAGTAAGGAGTCCCTGCCCCTGCCACAGGGCTTACGAACAGGAAAGGGGAAACCACTGCTGGGGGTCTGTGCCCACGGGAAAGGTACTGGCTAAAAGAGGAGTGGTTTGAAGTCGCCCTCCCCACAGCCTGCAGGGAATGATGTCCTTGTAACAGGCATTTCAGAACAAATCTGGGATTAGTGGATCGTTTCAAAGAGGATCTTTCCTGCCCTCGCAGATGGCCCATGACTGGGGCGCAAGAGTTCCGTTACGATCCAGAGGAACAATCAGGCATTAGACGGCTGATTAATTAGACCACTCTCTTATCTTCCAGCCAGACAATACCATCATATTTCAGATGGCAGAGAACTGCTTCTAAGTCCTACACCAGGCAATGGGTTTTCAGGCATATGGACACTGCCCAAGATCAACATCAAGCAGTGGGCTGGAGAACAGGAGGGAAATAGAGCGCCTTGTCACATTTTCTTTTTCTCTCCATCCTCTGATCAGTAAGGTACTTAAAACTTCCCCAGCAGTCTGAACAGGGCCTGTCTCTCTTCTTCCTCTACACAGTCACTGCCCCTTTCCTGGTTGTGGCCCCATGGAAAGTGCTCTGGCTTTGAAAGCAAGCCTGTGAGTCAGCAGGTGCACACCGTGTGTGCGAAGGACAAGTACACTTCTCTGCCAGTGCGTTTGGGGCATCTTCCTGTGGCTGGGATCTGAGAAGAGCAGGTACTCTAACCTCATGCCGCATCTTCCATTTCATGCGTCTCATGAAGTGGGATTCAGCCCACAAAAGCTCATGCGACAAATAAATGTTAGTCTTTAAAAGGGCCACAGGACTCGTTTGTTTTGCTGAAACAGACTGACACGGCCCCCCTCTGGAACCTCTCTACACACAGGACCAGCACAAGGAAAACAAGCCATGGGCAGGCTGCACAGCAGCTCTCACTAGGGGCAGAAGGAGCAGGAATGGAAGGGCCTGTCAGCTCCGGCTGTTCTGAGCCTCAGGCAGCGAGGACATGCCTCAGCCTGTAGTTTCAAGAGCTACTGTTGTGCTGCGCTGGGTCACAGTCCACTGTTAAGTTATTCAAATGACCTGGCAGAACTCCTGGTTTCAAAGATTAGCTCCAGTGCTCAGCAAATAAGAAGAGTGGCTGTGAACTCCTGCTGGCTGCAACCCCACAGCACCGCCAAGTGTGAAATGAGTACGAATCTGGAGGGAGGCAACTAATCTGGGGAGAAGTGCTTCCAGAGGCAAAAGCACCCAGTGAGCTTGCTCCTCACTTTATTAGTCTGCAGTCCTCCCATTCCCCACCAGCTCTGCTGAGAACTGGCCCATAAAACACATCTCGGGCAGTAAAAGCCACAGAAGAGGCTCCTGAACAGCTGGAGCCAGCCGCTTCACCTCTGCAGGTTCAGTCGGGGACTTAGGAAACCAGGCTGCTCTATTTATGACTTTCCCAGGGACTGTTTTAAGATAGATTTCTATTCAGCTCAATGATGCTTCATTGGCATGAGAGGCCAGAGTGAAGGACAGAGACCTCTGTTCTGTCAGAGGCAGATACAGCTCAGGATCTACCCTGCCTGGGCTGGGGAATCACAGCCGCCATGGCCAGTGGCCGTTACTTTCCAGAGCAGGGCGCTGGTGTGCAGAAAACAGACTCCTGCACTGTCCCACTTTGGATTGTCAGACGTGCTGCGCACCCACAGCCCAGGAAGATCGACTTCCCCTGGAGCTAAATGGAACAGAGCTGGGGCAGGAAAGGGAGGCTACTGGCTGGTCTGAGGAGACGTTGGCAGGACGACGCCCTAAAACAGGCCCAAAGGAAGACCACTGAAATGATTAGTCCAGGAAGGGTGCTGTGGTGAGCTCTTCCATTGCTGCTATCCCCCTGGGTCAGATGGGGGAGCAGAGAACACCTTCATCTAAACAGAGCAGCCTCACGCTGGTGGGAGGTAGAGGAATGGCAGCCCACCCAGACAGGCTCCTCCGGCACACCAGGTGTGCAGCTCCGCTTTCCACACTCAGCACAGGCCAGTAACTGATCAAGACATCCATTCACACCAGCAAGCCCTGGACGCTAACTCCCCTGGTAAGCCACACCATCCAGAGTGAGAGAAATCAGATGAGCAGGTGCAGGGAACTGATCTACAGCCCTTAGCATGAATAAAGCTTCCCAAGCCAGCAAAGGGTGTGGGGGAGAAAATCCTAAAGCACACGGCAAAGGCCAAGAAAACAGAGCAGCTTTGAACAAACTGGATTTTCTGCTAGTAACATGGCGCAGATTCTTCCAAAGACAGCATCTCTGATTTAGCCCACCAAGGAGGAGAGCAGTCCAGCGCTCCTGCAGAAGAACGTCCCCAATCAGGTCACTTCTGTGCTAAAGGGGACTCTCTCGGGCCCCAGTACACAGTGGGGATAGAAGCAGTGAACCCTTTACTAATTAGTTACCTCTCATCCCAGAGAGAGAGCAGCCGGCTGCCACAGGAGCCTGTCAGCCACTAGTTTTGCATCAAATAAAAGAAAGATCCACAATAAAATAAGTTCGCACAAGAACCCAGCAGCCAGTGAAAGCATTGCCTTTATGCACAATTGAGTGGCAAGAGTCCAATAATGGATACGAAAGGGACGTCGGCAAAGACTGTCCAGAGTCAAAAGCTTTTCAGAAAATGGCCACAGGTCTGCTGCAAGTAAAAAAGGGATTGATCACTCTAGTCTTTGGCAGGAAGATCTCCAAGGAGGGCAGCCTCTTTCCTCATGGCCAGATGTGGCTAGATCTCAAGTAGCTGAGTGTAGACACTTGGGGAGTGAATCGGTCACTGGCTTAGGAGGCATAAGAACAAACATTAGCTGGGGGATCCAGGCTATGGGCTGAGGACCCCAGTCAAGCTCTGATCAGAAAGCTAATGGCAAGCACTTGGGAAGAATAGCCCTGGGCCAATTTGCCTACACACAAGATCACTGTGCTCGCTTGTTCTGGCAGCTGGCGACAAGGCCCCAGAACGATGGTGGCTTGAAAACGCAATGAACTCAGTTGGCAAGCGGGTAAAATGCTTTCCAGGGGGAAAAAAGACTGAACTACAAAACTTCTGCACTCAATCACTGCCACAGAACCCAGGGCCATAACAACAGACGTTGCAGCACCAATGTGACAGGCCTGGACAGCAAACTGTCAGTCCGCGCCCTCCAACCAGAGTGAGGAAAATAAACCAAGGCCCTTCTCACTGACCCCCCACCCCCAACCCCCGAGTCAGAGCTGGGCCACCCATGCAGAAGGCCATCCCAGTGGGTGCAGCCCACTGAACACAAGCAAGGTCAGGATCACCCTTCATCCTTGGTGACGAGATGTCCCCACAGGCACAGGCGTCAGGTTCCAGCAAGCAGTGGGCCCGTTAAGCCATGTGCTTTGACATCTCTGTACGACGAATTGGGATCTCAGTGCTAGGCCCTGCAGTCTCTCACATCGCTGGCGAGTTCCAGGGCAGCCCACGGTGTCAGAGCCACACTGATACAGGCAGCCCCAGGTGCAGGAGAGAGAACACATGGAGATCAGAAGGAAGCTGCCCATGTCCATTTGGAAGCAGTGCAGCTCGCTCCTCACTGGGGGCCCAACTCTTCCACTGCAGCTGAAACAGAGGACAGAAAGCAGGGCTAAACACAAGCAGTGTCTGACAGGAGGCTAAAATCAGCAACATCCGGTGGCTACCAACCAGACCAGCCTGACCGGCCCTGTGGTCAGCAGCCCAAAGTTCTTGCTGCCCTACGAAGCCATTGTGAGGCCCTCATTAGTACACAGAGCAGAGGAGGAGGGCTGGCATCAGGACAGCCGTCTGCACTGCTGCTAAAGGATTAACAGAGCCCCTTTGTCTTCATGCTGATTCTACAGGGTGTACTGAACATACAACTCCCTTTCCCCTCCCACTGGGCTAGCCCCAACGGGGAAGAGTCCCCCGGACAGCCTCCCCACTTTCATTCTTCGTTCAAGAATGGTCACCACAGCCTGGGGTTATTTCAGCATGGAGTGTTGCCAGGCGGAGGTCGGACTAGAGATAATGGCAGGGTGCACCACAGAGCTGGCGGCAAGTGAACAGACACCAAGTGCTACAAAGAAATCACACTTAAGAGTGACCAAGATGACACAGTGGGGCAGAGAGGAACCACTGCCCCCTTAACAAGGAGTGCTCGTTAGCGCCAGTCTAGCAATGGGCCTGCCACACCCTATGTTGGGAGACAGGTTCTCGCTATCCTATCATCTGGAGGCAAGGTATCGTCTGGAGGAAGATTTCCAAACCAAGAGTTGGGTGAAAGCCCAGCATTAGACCTGACCCAGCTCCAGGGCGAAGGCTGCCTTCAGTCTGGTAGCCACAGGGGAGGGCTGGTTTCCCATGACATGCAGGTGGCTGAATTCATGTTATGCATTTGGGTTCGACAATAAAGAAATGAAAGCTTGTGAGGTGCTCAGATGCAAGTGGGACGGGACAAAGAATGACCTAGGATGGATCCATACTAGAATGTTTTCTGTGGCTTAATCAAGATGCTCAGTGGAGCATAAGGGAACTAAGAGCCATTGTCCTCTGGAACCAGTGCCTCCCTGCTGAGGACAATTAGCCAGCTAGCAGGGGGATGGGGAAAAAGGAAAAGCCATAATCCATGCTGCAGAGGTGCAATGGGCAGAGCCCCCAATGCGGTGTCCCAGGCTCCCTCGGTGTACGCTGGCACAGGAAGGGCAGGTCAGCCTGTAGGCTTATTTTAACCACATAATGATGCTTCTTTTAGACTATGGGAAGAGAAACCACAAGCCGCTGCTATATTTATCAAACCACAGTGAAGATCCAGGAGAAAAAAATACGCCTCAAATCTCAGTTTCTATTTCGGCAGCTTCAATTACTCTGTTGCTTTGGGAAATGCTTTGCCTCCATCAACATGGCACCTGCACATTAACCCCCCCGATGCTTCACCCCACCTTTTGCCACAGCAGGAATGCATTTGAAATCCACGGGGCCCTTCTTCCCTGCTGGTCTTTGCCCTGCAGGGCTGGCGCAGTATTGCCTGTGGCGCACAATAAGGTAGATGGATTCTGTGCTTTTCCTGGGGCTGTTCTGCTTTCAGTGGGATATGAAGCCAGCTGGGAGTGGGGAGCCCTAGTTCCTTGGACAGGCAGGCACGGGGAAGAGCTGCAGAGGAGTTCAAACCAGGGGGAGTAGACTTCGCACTACCCGGGATTTCAGTGAGGGCAGAGCAGGGTGTTGAGGAACGGGTGAAGGCTCCAGGGGTCAGTATGGAGGGGTTAGTACAGATCGCCTGGTGACTAGCATTTAGCTTACGGAAGAGCAATGGAACATCCCAGCTAGAAAGGGGCCTGGCAGCAGCAGACACAGCAGCTCCGCTTTCCCCCAAAGGAAATCCCAGAGTGGCAAAATCTGGAGGGGCTCAGTCCGGAGGGAAGCCGAGGCCGACAGGAGCAGAAGGCATGGAACGAGTAGAGCATTAGCGACCCCATCACACAGTGTGACCAGCACCAGGCGGCCTGCAGAGAGCTACCCACGCAGCATTCTGCCCCTCAGTGCTGCCAACCAGCCCTTCCGTTTAGGTCCCCAAACAGTCGTGGACAAGCCCCGTACTCACGTTTTACTGCCAGCAGCGTGTTCCCGTGGCAGCAGGCAACAGAGGTCACCAGGTAGGGGTGGGCCTCCTCCAGCTGCACAGGCCTGGGGGTCCTGGTCTCTTCATCCTTCCTTCCCAAGCGCCCACGTGCGCCTTTGCCCCAGGTGCACACTTCCCCTTCTGGAAAGAAGACATGTGGCTGCAGATGGTTTTCTCAGCAGATCGGCCAGGTTTGCTGACCCTACTGAGCTGAGTGCCCTGCCAGAACAGAACCAGGCATGCCCCCTGCTTCCACAGGTGCCCTATGATGCGGGGTGGGCCTGCAGTCTGGAGCAGAACCATGCTTAACTTGCCAGCAGCTCTGATGCCTTGGCTGCAGGCTCCAGAGACCCAGGAACTGCTGCGGCACAGGGCCAGGGCTTCCATCTCACCTGCTCCAATGGCCACCGTGAAGGCATCGCCACAAGCCACCGTGGTGACCTTTATCGCATGGAGTCCCACCACCAGGTAGGGCACCCGGCTGGCAAGGCAGGTGCTGGTGCCAAGCTGCCCATGCTGGTTGCTCCCGAAGGTGTAACACTGGCCAGAAGCTGTCAGTGGGGAAAACAGAACCAGGAAGTCAGCTGAGGCTTGCAGTGAGCTGCCCGTCAGAGGCCTGTACCCCAGCGTGCTACACGGCACAGGGCTCATCACCCCCCTCAGAGCCCCAAAGGGTTCCCAGGCTGAGTTGCTGCCTGGAACCCAAACCACAAGGGTGCAATGTCACCCCCCATGGTCCCTCCCAGCACAGGTCTGCCGCCCTGCCCTACTCAAGGGCCACCTCACCTGTGACGGCAGCTGAATGGGCTGTTCCGATATCTGCACACACAACTGGCTCTTGATTTAAGGGCACAGACTGGACACATGTGAACGTAGGAGCCTCTTCCACCTGATCCCCCGCTGGTGGCTCCTCCTCCGTAGCAATCCTATCCAGGCCCAGCTTGTTAAATCTGCAAGAGGAGGGCACGCCAGGGGCTGAGCACATGCCAGCTGGGATTTCTTGAATGCCTTGCCACACTGAAGGAGTGCTGAGAACTGCATCACTGAGATATGGGGCATATTCTTGCTCTTCACCAGAGCTGTCTGCGAGGGCCTGCAGCTCCAAAGAGATGCCCTTTCCCGTTTCTTGCACCTTCAGAGACAGGATACTGGGCTGATCTGCAATGCTGATGCCTATGGCCCAGAAGATGGGGAGAAAATTCCTTTTCTCTTACCTGTTGCTCCCACAAGCAAGAATCTGGTTCTTCACCGTCAGGACCATTGAGGAGTCAATACCACACAGGACTTTCTGAGCCTCGTGTTCAGGCGGAACAGCTACCTGCTGGGGAGAATTATGGGATTCCAAAGTTCCCAGCCCAAGCCGACCTGGGCAAAAGAAATAGTTAAAAAAATGTTTTATGTCAAAACACAATCAAAGGCATTGCCCTGAATAACAGCATCTAGAGAGGTGACTGCTGGTGCCCTGGATGTGGGCCACTGTGTGCAAAGGGCAGGCAACTCAGTGGCTCTGTGGGACACACTGAGCAGGGCGTTTACACCTGGCTGTGGGGAACTGTGGCTGCTCCAGTCTCACACAAGAGTTACTCTCAGGAAGTGCACCGAGGATCAGTGAGGGCAGGGGAGTTAAAAGAGAAGGAACAATGACCCCTGATCATGCTAAGCAGGGGCAGCTAAAATCCTCTTACCATTGTCCCCTCTGCCCCAGGCAAACACTTCCCGGTCATTGGAAATGGCCAGCATGTGAGACGCACCACACGCCACCTGCACAATCTCATAGCCCAGGAGTGCCTCCACGATCTTAGGCTGGTAGATAACAGAAGGGCATTAGTCAGCTGTGCCCTTCACACTGTCCCGTCACTGACACTTGACTACAGCAGATCGGCCTAGCCAGCGGCTGCTGCAGAAGTGCCAGGCTTAACAAGGCAAGGCAGCAGAGATCCATTGATTTTCTAGTCAATCTCCCAGGATTTCCACTCTGTGAACAATGTTTATATTTCTTTCATCCCTAAGGATCTTAAAAGTGTTTTACAAACTGTGTATATACGGCATCAATGAGAATGCCGCCACCTCTGGGGTGGAGAACAATTGCCAAGACAACCCACTAGCACAACTGTTTGGGGAGGAGAAATGTTATGCCCAAGGCAGCAGAGCGAATCCCTACCTCGTGACGAAGGCCCCTGCAGAGCCGACCAAATTCAGTTATAATGTCTCACCTGAAAGAGCTACAGAGAGGGCAATGCACACAGACTGCCAGCTAACTCTCCCAGGAGGCCGACGGGTGGAGATTCCCCATTTATCGCCTCACTTGTTTTTTCCCTGCTGTGACCCAGAGTCAGATCTGACACATCCCTCCCATGGGCCTCATTCTCCACAGTGAAAAGCACCATTTGCTGTCCACAGCGGCAAATGGGAAGCAGAAGCCAACAGGTAATGCCGACGGAGCGTGAGTGAGCAAGCCAGACAACCAAACTGTCAGCCTGGCTGGATTTCACATACTCTCCCCACCAGCCAGCTTCGGCACTTTGTACCAATCAGAGCTCACGGCTCTCCTTTCAACACTGGCTCCTTTGAAAAACACCTCTCTCAGTGAACCAGCCAGGTGTGTGATTGGAGGCAGCCTCAGCGCCTGGGCCCCAGCCAACAGGAACCACAGGCAGTTCCCTGCATCCCTCTGCATGTTGCAGCCCCACATTCAAAGAAACCTTTGTACAAATGGGGAGAGAGAAGCAGGATGGGTCTTCCCAAAGCAGCAGAAGAGAGCTGGGGGGAAGGGAAAGGATCCAACTCCAGAGACCATCAGCGCCATTTAGAGGCATCCAGCAGGACAGCTGCACCTCAGCTCGGGGCGAGGGAGAAGCTGAGCCACGTGACGCCCGGGCAGAATGTATGTGTGTCCCCAGCTACAAACCTGTGTCACATCTGTGAAGTTTCCATGCCCCAAACAACCATTGCTGCCACTGCCAAAGGTCATGACTATCCCCCTGTCTGGGAAAGCAAAATCAAGGCACGTTACAGCATCTAACGCCACAGCGTGATCAGCACTGCCCTGGGCACTAGCACTCCACATCCCCTGGGAGCACGCCACCCCACCACCTGCGCCACGCAGCACTGCCTCTGGTTAGCTGCTAGGGGCTACATGGGTTGGGAATCCTGATACTTGAGAGAAGCAACCAGAAATGTCACCAAACCGGGCAATGCCCTGAGACGGCATTGCTCCAAACGCATAGCCAGTCAGAGCTAGGACAAGCACACATCTGAAGTTTACACTGCAAGTCTGTCGTCACCCCTGATCCCCCGCAGAATGGCACGCTGGCTCTGCCAGCTCCAAAAGGGCCACGCAGGAACCTCACTGTGAAAACAGCGCGCATTCCCCACTGAAGGCCTCAGCCAGGCAGCTCTGACTAAAGCCAGCTTCTCCAGCACTTCTCTCACATTCAGCCAGGCGGGAAGGGTTCTCTGCCACATGGACTTTGGGACTAGAGCCCCCACTGGCCATCCCCAGCCAGCAACGCAGCCGCTGCTCTGGAACCCACTCCTGCACGGTCAGCACAGCTCAGGTCCATACCTGTCAGGCAGGCTGTGAAGAGGTCACCGCAGGACACTTGTTTGATAGTCACTCCAGACTGGCCTTCCAGAAAGCGGGACACAAACTGAGGCTGGAGCTGCTCTGTGGCCCCTGGGAGAGAGGGACCTCCAGAGGCACCCCCTGAGGAAGCCTGACGGAGAAACCACGGGGGGTTGAAATGCCCTTCACTCCCAGTGGAGCTCGGCTCAGAAGAACAAAGCAGGGCGATATGCCCATCCCGCCTCCTGCAGTCTCAGTGCTCAGCACGAGCCTGGGGCGTGTGGGGTCTCTGTGGAAGCCTGAAGATGGCATGCCAAGAAGCAGGCTTTACAGACTCCTCGGAGTTCTCCAGCCCAAACCCCTTTGCCGACACTGACTTATTTCCTCAGGCTCCGACCTGCCTGCCACTGCCTACCTCCCACATGATGAGCCTCCCTGATTTCGTGACCCCGGCCTTCTGGGTTCTCCCTGCAGAGACCTGCACCACTTCTGTGTTGAGCATGGGCAGGCGGAGGGGGGTGGCGATCCCACTCCCCCAGGTGTAGATGGAAGACAGGGGAGATGGGATTCCAGTCCCAGCTGAACCAACTCTGACACCTAGGAGACAAACGACGCCATCATGCCACTCCCAACCCTCCCTGGCAAGCTAGAATGGGCAAGAAACCGACCCTCGCCACACTATGCAGACCCCATCCAGCAGTGGGGATCAACACCCTGCTATACAGAGGGTCTGAATGAGCTGGCAAGATCAGGGCCTCTGAGGCTCATCGGAGGACGCTCACAACAGCTCTCCGGGGTAATGCCAGCAGGAGGAAGGGGAACTGGCATTTTACACCAGCATTTTCGGAGGAGAGTGGCCCATTGCAGCTCTAACTATTCCTCCACCAGTCACCTTCAATTTCCAGCTCTCCTCTTGTCAGTACCAGCCTGGGTGTGCTGGAGCATGGAGGAACTCAGGCGCAAGCAGACAAGGCAGGAGAGCCTCTGAAGGCGCCGATCTAGAAGCAGCATTGGCTAGGTCCAGAATGCCAGGGTCTCATTACAGGATGTGACGTGCCTAAGTGTCATCAGGTAGGGGAGAGGGGGGTGCGCACTGGATGCCACTGACGTTCAATTGAAAGGATTCTCCTTTGAAATTAGCTCTGCTGAACGCGCTGTGTCTGGCCTTACCCCTGGGTCTGGCACTGCTCACTCTTCCTCCCGCTCTGTTGTGGGCCACCGGTGGCACTGTAGCCAATGGCTTCTCGGGTCTGTCAGACCGAAACACAAAGCTTCTTACAGTTAACTCAGCCAGCAGGAAAGGGGCCAAGTGAATTGCTGAGCATGCCTGGTGCAGGCAGGAAATGCAGATTGGATTCTGGGGGACAGCTCTCTGACAGCACTGTGTGCTGTGTGAGACCTTGTAAGGAGGACATGGAGGATGCAGCAAAAATTTGGCTGTGTGTATACATTTTATTTGTCTCCTCAACTCCCCAAGTCCCCTGCCCAGCAGGGAGCTAGGACTGGGAGCACAGCACCATTCAGCACACAGCAATCTGCTTCCGCCTAAAGAGCCTGAGGCCAAAGGTTAACGCATCTTGGAACGGCCCCTGAGCAGAGCCATGCCGGTGCTGGGCTGGAGACTGACAAGCACAGCTTCCCTGTACCAGCTCTAAAAGAGTAGAGCACTGAACCTCCCAGAGCCCTTCTGGCGCCGTGACAGCCTCTCCAGCCCTACGGGGGGGCGGGCCGCCGGCCAACCCCCCTCCAGACAGCACAGCAGCACCACTCGCCTTCTCATCGGGACACTGCCCACGTCAGTATAAAGGTTCAGAAGCGGCCTGATGCAGATGGCCTGGGCCATGATCTCGTTCAGCTGGGGCCGTTTGGAAGGGTCCAGGTTGAGCATGCTCAGGATGAGCTGGCGCAGCTCTGGGCTGTATCGGTCTGAGATGGGAGCAAATGTCCCACTCATGATCTTTAGCACCAAGGCTGGCAGGTTCTGCAGAAAATTGCAGGGACACAGCAGGCACACGGTTAGTAGAAGCCCAGCTGCTGGGCAGGAGAGAAGCAGGAGCCATCAGGAGCAATGCAAGTCTCAGAGAAGAGCCAGCAGGCATGGCCCAGCACAGATGTGTTTCTGCCATTGTACAGGAATCCCCATCCCTGCTTTGAGTAACCTCAACCCCATCCTTACCGCAGCTTCAAAGGCCCTCTTGAGACTGGTGAGTTCGTAGAGCACACAGCCGAGGGCCCAGATATCACTCTTCTGGTTGTAGGGTTTCCCTTCACACAGCTCAGGGGAGATGTAGCATGGGGTCCCCACAACCTAAGAGAAATAGCCACAGATGCAGCAGGGCAGGGGGGTTATAGATCATCGTCCATTACACTGCATGATACCTCACATCAGAACCCGAGTTCTAGGTGAACTGTGGAGGGGATTACTTTCCCTGCCACAATAAAAGGTCAGAGCGTTTACCTTCTCTGACACTAGGGACAGCACTTAGTGCTGACTTCTAGCCAACTGAGGGGCTCAGATCCCTGCACAAGGACAGCAGCTGCATTCGATGAGACGGGGAAAGATACTGAAGTATCAGGCAGAGGAAAGAGATGAAAAAAGAAAAGACGGGACATCAAGCCACCAGCCAGCCTTAGTAATCTACAGTCAGCCCAAAGCATGTGTCCCAGATCAGCCAGTTCTCAGAAGCTCCCTGGTGCTCACATCTTTCATAGAGCCATGTATGAGTAACACTTGGGGCTCCATCCCGTCCCAGCGACCCCACTTAGTTCTCCAAGGCTGTCACCTCCCATCTGGACTAAAGCAATGCAGTGCAGCCTGGGCACAAAGCCAGTCCAGGATGCCACAGTGAGTCTCCTCAGCAAGCTGGGCTCAGGTCCCCAAGGAGGCTGCATGTGCAGGGCACTTATCCCAGCTCCAACACCTAAGTGGCACATCTCACTGCCCTTGGTAACCATTATTCAGGAGCGACAGCTGGGTGCTGAAGGGAGGGGCCACTGCTTTGCCTCCCCAATCTCCATCCAAGCTTTGGAGGCTGTCATGGCCACCAAATAAATAAATAAAAAATCAACGGGTGGCCACATGCAGCCAAGATGGCTACATTTGAGAAACACTGGACTAGAGAGTCAAGTACAAAGCTCAGTCCTTATCTTCAAGGTACTCCATGGCTTGGGGCCCAAGAAGTCCCCTGGACCTCAGAAATTTGGGAACTCTCTGCAGATACACACCGTGTAGGCTTTGCTCTTGCTGCTCAGGATTTTGGAGATGCCAAAGTCTCCAATCTTGACGATCATTCGGTGCTTGTCCAACAGAATGTTCTGAGTCTTTAAGTCACGGTGCAAGATCTGTTTGGTGTGAACATGATGAAGAGCCAATAGGATCTGCACAAAAAAGTGCAGGATGGTGTCTTCATCCAACAGGGAGTTGCAGCGTTTATGAATAAACTCTGCCAATGTGCCACCTGGGAAGGATGGCAAAGGGCAGAAAGATCATCAGCAAAGGATGTTTATTGGGGCTTACTTAATCTTAAACAAAAGCAATGGAATTGAGTCACAACATTGCTGCTGAATGAGCCAAATACATCCATCAGAGGAACATACCACCTATTCTCTACAATTAAGGGAACAGTAACAGCATGGCAAAGAGGGGGGAACAGCAGCAGAAGGGTTAATGTTAACACACTGTGGAAGGCACTGTGCCTCCAGGGCACAGCAGGAAAAAGAAATGCTAAAGCCATACATATCGGAGCAAGGTGAGGGAACACACATCAATGGGAGAACAAGCTAAGCCTGTTCTGCACGGGGAAATCCCTCTGTTAAGTACCCACATGGCCTTTAAAAGAGCCCTGTCACAGAATGCAGACCCAAAATTCTGGTTTTGCATTAAGCAGTTTTACAACGCCTAACAATTTCTTGAATTTAGAAGCAAGGCAAATCTTGTGTTTGTTTGAATGTGTACCTCCCATGCTGCTCTGCCCCCCACCACTGGGCCCACCAGGAAACTGACAAACCTAAGTGAAGAGCAGAGGGGAACACACAAACTAGTGATGAAAAAGAAATTTTTAAATCCCCTTCCACTGGGATAAGTGATGGCAATGCTAATAATACACAAGTATTTAAAATATTTTCAGATCATAGGATTTTCAACTTGGCCAGGTCTCTTTGAACAGCCTGCTTAAGCTGTCCTGGGGCTCTCCCCACCGTTTCAACAACAGCTGTCACACGGGATATGCTTCCAGATAAGGAAAGAGGAGGTGACAAAGATGGGAGTGAGCACCCATTCAGAGGGAAACAGCCTTGCCAAAGAAAAGTCAGGCCTGTCTCATGTACCAGGACAACAGAGTCTTGTGGCACTTTTAAAGACTAACAGATTTTTTTATTTATTTATCTGTTAGTCTTTAAAAGTGCCACAAGACTCTGTTGTCTTTCTACAATAGACTAACACGGCTACCCCTTTGGAATTCATGTACCAGGGACATTGTTGGAGTTTCCTCACCTTCACAGAGCACTCAGCCCCCTGCTTTTGATTACCTGATGCCCTGAAAATCAACCCTCTCAGTTGGTGATATTTAAGGCAGTCCCTAAAAAGGGTTATTCACTCAGCTACGGCTCCTTGGCGAGTGGACGAACACTGGGCAATTCAAGGAGCTCTCTCCCCAGCCCATGCCACTCTGTCCCCCACAGCTAGTGTCCCACCTGGTGCATATTCCATGGCAATCATAAGAGCCTTGTCTTCCAGAAAGTTTTCGTAATATTCAATGATGTTGGGGTGACTCAACAGCTTCAGCACCTGGCATTCATTCTGTGCCGCCAGCCGTTCATCCTTCGTCATCTGTTCCACAGGAATCTGTTTAATGATCACTAGCTTCTGGTCAGCTTTGCGCAGACACAGGTGCACTATTCTGCAACAGCACAAAGCAAGGACAATCCATTAGAAGTGAGACAAGCCATGCAAGTGATGGGGTGGAAGGTAACTGGGACAGACAGGAAAGGGGTGACCACACCGAAAGCCAGAATGAGTGCTGTGAAATGGAAAACAGCAGAGCTGTGACAAATGCATGTTTCAAACAGTGAAAGACACAAGCTACAGATGAGCCATTTCAGGGGACCTGCCTGCCCACTTGCATTTCTGCCCCAAACTACAAGGGGACGTATATGCTGTGATTAGAGCCCAGAACCATGAACCTGATTGAGGATTCCAGGGCTCCATCCTCAATCTTGATACTGACTTCCTGTGTTCGTCTAGGCAAGTCATACCACTGCCTCAGTGTCCTCAGCTGTAAAATGGGAATAATAGTGCTTCCCCCTCCACCCAGGAGGCAGCAACACAGAGCTGTTCTGAAGATACAGGAGGAGGATGTAGCAGACAGCAGCATCCCCAGTTCCTCTGGGCAAAGATGCTCTCCACTAGACTTTTGGCCCCAAGAGTTTTATCAGTGAGAAACATCAGCCTTCCATCAGACCTAGTGGGTCATGGCCCAAGGTCTGCCCCCCACCTTCTGCTGCCTGCCCCCCAGCCTGTCTCGCCCAGGGTGCCCTCTTGTCTCGGGGCCCCTGACTGGCTGGGGGCGAGGGACCTGCCATGTCCCTCCCAGGCACCGCGGCTCAGCTCGGGGGTCTCGTGCCCCCAGAACAGAGCCCGGAGACGCCACGTGGCAGCGCTGCCGGCCCGGGCACGCGGCGGGGGGGGGCGGGGTGTCTCACCCGAAAGCCCCTCTCCCCACCACTCGGATCCGTTCGTACTTCTCCATCGCCCCGCCGCGGCCGGCTCCGCAGTCGGACACACTTCCGGGGTCCGCTACGGCGGCTGGGGAGGGACCCTCCAGCGCGTTCCCCGCACGAGGGCGCCTGAGCGCCAGGCGTGGCTCGGGCCCCTCGCCCAGGATCCGGGCGGGGCGGGGCACGGCACGGAGCGAGGGCATGGGCGGGGCGAAGTGGGGAGGGCGGAGCCTGCCCCAGGGATGTGTGGGGACTCACCCTGACCCCAGAAAAGGGGGTGGTCAGCCCATGGGGCCGGCCGGGAGCACCTGCCCCGTGTTGGTGGGCTAGGGACTAGAGATGC
The DNA here is from genome assembly GCA_007922175.1 of Pelusios castaneus. Classification (NCBI taxonomy): domain Eukaryota; kingdom Metazoa; phylum Chordata; order Testudines; family Pelomedusidae; genus Pelusios; species Pelusios castaneus. The sequence goes on from ML686098.1 coordinate 312,272, forward strand.
CCAGGGTGGCTCGGTGCCCTGAGATCAGGTGGCCTGGGGTATTCCCAGACCGGCCAGCCAGGCTCCTCTGTCCTGGCTGGTTCCCGGATGCTCCACTCAGCTCCCACACATGGCCTGTCTGCATTGCCAGCTCCAGAGGCTGGGCTACCAGGCTTGGCCGTGTTAGAGCCCTAGCCCTGGAGTTGCGGGATCAGTGGGAATCTTGGCTTTGGTTTGTTTTGGTAGTACATTCCCAGCAGAAAAGAGTGTGAACACCTGCCTTGCGCCCAGTGCTTTACGGGTGCCAGGGCTGAGCCGCGGTACCTCTGGGCCTGGCAGTTCAAGGCCCTGGCACCTCAGTTATGAAAGTAAAAACATTGCCTGAGCCACAGCGCCTCTTCCATCGCAACCAAGCCTGGGCTGAGCCTGACCTACAGCTCCACAAACAGCATGACTGCGAAGACCCCCCAGCCAATATTTTAAACACCAGTTTTAAGCCATTCTCAGGAGCTGTGGGGCCAGCTGAGGGGCTGGGCTGAGATTTGCAGCACCACCACCATAGGATTTTCACCAATTTAACTTTCTTGAAGCAGGAAGGTGACACCCGTGACTGGTGCAACCCCTCAGCCCAAGAAAGCCGCCGTCTGCCCCATCCCTTTTTCATGGGGCGCCTGACTCATCAGACAGAAAACTAAACTAACCTTGCTTGGCCCCACCCTAACCCAGGAATGTGCTCTCTGTCTGACACTGGAAATCACTGACAAAAATGCTGAATCGGGAGGCTGGGGTTACAGGGAACTGTACGTGCTGCCCTAGTGGTGCACTGAGCTGCCAGTCGCCCGCAGCACTCATTCTCCCCAGCTGCACAGCACCATCAAAGCTGGCACACAGATTAGAGCTGACTGTCCAGCCAGTTTAAAACCTGGGCAGGGCTGCCCCAGGGCATCAGCGCAGGTACAGACGCCCTTTAAGGCTGATCTAGAAGTGCCCTAAGACTTCAAGAGCTTCCAGCAGCTCTCTGCCTCTTCACTACAGTCTGACCTGGCTTTCGTACTGTGTCCAAGAGCATGGGAAGAACCTGACACACTCCATACACAACACTACCAGCCCCAAGTGTTCACAATCCTGGACCAGGCCCAACTAAATCACAAGACTGGCTTTAAAATCATGGGATCTGTGAAAATAACAGCTTTGGGGTTCTTTGCCTTGCCTTCTGCTAGTGAGCCTGGAGGGTGCCCTGTTCACATTTTGACTTTCTCCGCAGCCACAAGGGCTAGAAACATACCTTTCCTTTGAGAATGAAGGCTGAAATCATCACAGGTCCATTTGACTCTGGGAGCTGGGGCTGCAGGAAAGCAATAATCACCAAGACACTCGGGACAAGATCATGCGAGCTGACAGCATTGGTCCTGCTGGCCCAGGCACAAGAGCTCCTGAGCCTCAGTGCCATTGTGGGTCATGCTCTAACCTTTCCCAGCCCCCCTCACCCTGCGTGGGTCACTGAGGCCTGGCGCTAGGCTCCCCTCTCATAGTATCTGGGTCTTGGGTCCAGGTGCTGGGTTCCCCACTTGCTGGGGCCCTGGAACTGCCCCCATACCTAGCGACACCCAGCCTATAGCACCAGAGCTAGTAAGCGAGCAGGACACAGTGCTGCTCCCCATCTGCCAATGCCCAAGAGAGACCCGCAGGTGGGAGCTTGCAAAGTGACCAGATGTCCGATTTTATTGGGACAGTCCCGATATTCGGGGCTTTTTCTTATGTAGGCGCCTATTACTCCCACCCCATCCTGATTTTTCACACTTGCTAGCTGGTCCCTCTACCTGGCAGTGTCCCCAGGCGCCCTGTGGGTCTGTAATTCAGTGTGAATTTCTGTCTGCTCTCCCTTCAGGGAAAGGCTGCGTGACAGCTCCAATTCTCCAGCCATCATATCCACTCGCTGCCTTCCAGACTAATTAAATGGCTGTTTATTGGGCCCAGTCACCCTCTGAATGCAGCTGGGGCTGTAAATTGCCAGGTCCCTTTAATCTCAGTTAATTGCCATGTGCCTCTGGGGTGATTAGCTGCTGTAGAGGGAAGGAGTGACTGGTGGCTGTGTGAGGGAGTCTTTGTTCCAGAGACAAAGACAGCAGTGTAAACGCCAGCCTGCCGTCTTATGCCAACTGACCCGGCTCTACCTGTGTCCTGCCAGAGACAGACAACCCTGCCCAGATAGGGCCAGGCCTTGGGGCAGAAAATGCCAGCTACAGATGGCCCCCAAGGTACAGGGCCTTGGCCCCTACAGTGTGCTTGGCTTGGTCCAATGGGTAGCTGAGTCCAGAACCTCCAGTCCCAGCGGTCTCCCCTTCTAGGGCAGCTGTGGCTGGGACTGCAGGAGAGGTGCTGTGCGCCTGCAGAGGCCTGTCCTGGAGCAGGCTGCACTGAGTTGTGGGGTGAAAGCAGCGCTAGAAACTGGGACTCCTGGGTTCTGTTCTGACCCCTCTCCCACACTGCTGTGTGACCTTGGGCCGGTCACTTTCCCTTCGTGAGCCCAGCTGCAGGACTGAGAATGGATGGCTGAAGAAGGACACAGCAGGGGCTCTAGCAAGAATAGGAAATACTTGTCTCCCCGTAGTGCCCTGCGGCTCCTGCTGGGACTGCGGCAGGACGGATGGTTAGCCATGATGCTCCTGCTATTTTTCTGCTTCTGTTAGCACTGAGGTTCCTCTGGCCATGTCAAAACCAGATTCCCCAATGGTCAGCAAGGGAACGTGGGGTTGTGGTTAATTCATCAGGAATGGCTCAGGCCCCACTCACCAAGCCTCGACTTTCTCCCAGAGGCTCATGAGAATCAGCGGGGAGTGGGAGGAAGGTAGGCTCCAGAGCCTCATCCTCGAGACAAGGCATTTGGGAGTCAAGAAACGCCAGCAGGAGAGGGGGGGCAGTGTGCTCCTGCAGGACTACAGAGAGACAAAACTTGCTCAACCTGCCCTGTCCACTGCACAGAACGGTTACTCCGGATCCCAGGCGGTCCCCAGCCCCCTCACGCAGGGACTCACCCTCCAGAGAAGAAAGGGAGTTAATCTATAACTTGCTGCCGTGCCCTTGAGGCTCTGCAAACAGACCACAAACGGACAGACTGGCCCCCACCTCCTGCAGCTCTGGAGAGCAGGTGAAGAGTGGAGGGGCCTGGGCAGCAGTTCAAAGGCCTTACAGAGCAGGCATGCCAGGCAGATAGCAGGTCAGGAGATGCAGCCAGGACAGGGAAAACTGGGCAGCGATTGTGTTCCAAAGAGCTGGCCCATAACCCAGGCTGAGCCTTGTAGGGCTACAGGGCTGAGTTGTCCTTACAGGAAAGCCCTGCTCTTTGAGATAAATATTGCGGCCATCCAGACTCAGCCTCCCAGTGAGCCAAGACAACAGCAGGGGACTGAGAGCAGCTTCCCTGGCTTGGTACAGTGCTTGGAACCCCCAACTCACTCAGGCCCTGCCCCAAGGCCCCGCCTGTTTGTTGTGACAGAGGAAGGCAATGCTGGCTGCTTTCCCAGGAGCTGGCTCCTCTTTACATTGCATTCCTGGGATACCTCTGGACAATGGCAGACACCAGCAGGGCCAGAGGAGATGCAGCAAGGGTGTGGGGGAAACCTCACACAAAGGAGAAGAATTCAGCTGGCCTGAGGGAGTCACTCTAGTCTTTATTGAGAAGGAAATTGCCATCCCACATGGGCAGCTGGGCTGCTCACAGCCTCTGAGTGGGGCTGAGCTATGCTCCCTAGCAATCCCATGCAAAGACCCAGCAAACTGTCTGCAGTCCTCACTCACATGGGACAAGACTCTGGAAGGGAAGGGTTAGCAGCAAAAGGGATTCATACATTCAAATAGCTGAGTGTGACCCCCTGTGGAGCATAGGCAGGCCAGAGAACCCCAGAATGATCCAGAGGGATTTAGAAATGGCCAGTGCTGGAGAATCCACCTGGCCCTTGTTAAACTGGTCCAAAGGCGAATTACTGTCATCATGAAAAAATCTACACCTTATCTCCAGCCTCACTTTGTCTAACTTCAGCTTCCTTCCAGCCATTGGTTCCTATTAGACCTGGCTCTGGTTGTCTGAGCCCATTATCAAATATTTGGTCCCCATGTAGATTCTTACAGACTGTGATCAGGTCACTCCTGAACCTTACAGCAGTGCTGGTGGCTCTTCCTAGACCTGCTCCTGCTCAGGTAGGACAGAGGGAAGAGTAAGCTGTCCTATGTCCACACTGACTAAAATTAGTTCGAATTAGATAGTTTGAACTAACTAATTCGAACTAATTTTAGTTAGTTCGAATTAACTTAATTCGAACTAGAAAAAGTTAGTTCGAATTAGCGATCCCCATTCATTTCAATGGCTAGTTAGTTCGAACTAAGAAATTAGTTCGAATTAAAATGGCCACATTGGCCAATTCGAACTAGTTAGCTCGAATTAAAGCCTTACTTCTAAAGCCCTATTCGAACTTATTAGTTCAAATTAAGGAAGCCCTTAATTCGAACTAACTAAAGCCTAGTGTAGCCATGGCCTTAGTTAGTTTGAATTAAGCCTCCTTAATTCGAAACTAACTTGCCAGTGTGGACATAGCCCTTGGGCCCTGCTCAGGGTGTTTGCTGATTACTACAGGGTTCTAAGCTGTGGGCAGCAGACACAGCTGGCCAGGTACATTAACAGAGTCTTCCGCCTGTCCCTGAACACAAGGCACCCCAGGCGTGGAGGCCCAATGTGCCACACACCTGCAATACCTGTACCCGCTGATGGTTCCAGCTTGCTGCTGTCCTGAAGGGGAAGGAGCAATCTTGTTAATCTTGTTGGCCATTGCCTCCCTGTGGCATTGCACTGCAAATATCTAGGGGAGGGGGCACAGGACATCTCTGCCGTTCACCTTAGGGTCATGGGGATAAGGCTGTGTCACCAGCTGCAGTGGGGAAGGACTGGCTAGTCCCACCTGCCCAGGGCAAATGGTCACAAGGGGGAAGGAGAAGTGAGGGTGCCCCCCCCCCAACATATACACTAAGGGCAGGCCCACGAGACGAGAGATTAGGTCAGCCACCACCTCAGCCCATGTGCTGCTGTCACCATCTAGTGGCAAAGAGGAAAGCACACCAAAACTCAAGCCCCGGAGACAGGATACAGCCATGCTGCGCCCAGACCCACCTAATCCATGCCGAGCAAGACCCTCATGAGGAGAAGCGGCAGGAAACCCTAACGCTGTGTGGAGCATGGGAGACTGGCCGCTGCCAATGCCTCAGAACAGCCAGCCACCCAACACTGCATTTCTTAACATCCAGAAACCAGTCCAATCCCAGCATTGTGTCACAGCAGCCTGCCTGAGCAATCCCACTCTTGCTCCATGCAACGTCCCAGTCCGTCTGCAGCACTGAAATCCCACTATCACCTGAAATAAAGCAGGTGTGCTCTGTCTTTCTCTTCACCCCATGTGCGCCTGAACCCCCCAGTCTTGGCTCTGCATCTACCCTCAATCATCTAGGTGTATAGGAATTACCCACTGAATGAGGCACAGTGTCCATGGAGCCCAGTACCCATCTTTGCCAGTGGCCAGCACCAGGTACCTCAGAGGAAGATGCAAGAACCCATCAGCAGGCACATGTGGGATAATCTGCCATGAGCATTAGACTTCCTCCTGGGTTCTGCTATTTAGAGATTGTTTTATTCTTAATCTGCATCCTAGAATTAAATATCCCTTCCTAAACCGATGCTGGCATTAACCACCATAACTCTGGAGAGCCCTATTCTCCATAGAAGTGTCCAGTGACAGACTCTTTTTTAATCTTGATCAACTACTGTCCTCTTGGATATCCTGTGGCAATGTGATCCACCATCTAATTACTTTTTTATTTGGGGGGGAGCAGAGGAATCCTTGTATCAGTTTTGAACATCCTGTCTTTTAATCTTATTTAATGTCCCTTCGATCATGTGTTATGGGAGATGGAGAAGAGACACTCAACCTCTACCGTCTCCAAACCATTAATTATCATGCTACCTCTCTTATTTTTCACCTTTCTAAAGTACCTAATTCAATCTTTAAAATCTCTACAGCCCTTGATCTTTCTCACAGCCGCTCTGTGAATCACCTCTAGTTCTTTCTCCACTAACCCTTTTGAGATGGAGTCACCCATATTGCACACAGTATCCAGATGAGGCCACATAACTGATTTCTTATACATCCAAACATCTTGTTTGCTTTTTTGACTACCATTGCACATCGAGATGATGTCTCCATTGTACTATCTAATCATGCCTAGATTTCTTTCCAAAGTCAATACAGCAAATTTAGAACCATGTAAAGTTGTAACCTGTAGAAATAGTATACATTGTCCCTCCATTGTATGACTTTGCTTTTATGGACATTGAATTTCAGTTGCTACCATGTTCCATATTCCCGTCTTGTTCTCTTTGATCCAAACTAATGTAATTATCTTTGTGCTAATTGCAAACTTTGCTGCACCCCTGCTCACAGCCCTATCCAGATAATGAATATATTATGCTATGAACCTTTCACCGTAAAGAAAAAGGGGCCATTTACTCTCTGCTTTCTGAATCCACTCTTTGCTTTCTGTCTCACAACCTGTTTCTGATGCATGACAATACTTTGCCTTTCACCCCCTGACAATCTAGCTTCTTCAGCAGTCTTGTGCTAGGCCTTGTCAAAGGTCTTTTGAACTTGAAATAAATGAAATCAAACTTTTCTCTTTTAGCCACTAAGATACTGACTTGCAGAGGTCTAAGGGAATAGCGGAACACCATTTTCCTTTGATCACATCTAACATAGGATTTTCCAACTGCATTCTTATTCTTTCTTTCATTATAATTTCAACCACCTGTAAAGTTGACCTGTCTTGTACTTTCCCACCTTGTTCCTAGAGACTCCGGGGGAAAAACAGAGCAGCTAAGATACAGTCTGGGTGTTTATAGATATGGACAGGTCATGGACCACAAATGTTTATTCATTGCCAATGGCTGGTCCATGACTTTTAATAAAAATAATCTTAGCCTTACTGATGAGATTTATGAACCCTAAAGGGGGAGGCATTTGGAAGGCTGCAGCCCTTGCACAGGGGGCGACGAAAGAGAGCAGCAAGTTTGGGGCTGAGGGGCACACCCCAGGTACACAAGGAAGCCTGGCTCTGGATAGGAATCGGGAAGCAGAGGTTGGCAGGGGAGAGGCATGGGGACCTGATTGGCCACGTCTTGTGCGGACGGGCTAGGTCCTGCCCCTCTCCACCCGCCCATACCCCGCCCTAGGGGGCGGGGCCGGGGCAGAGCGAGCCGCTGGCTCCTCCCATGCCCGCCGGGGGCGCACGTGGCCCGGCCGGGGCGGGGATCGAGCCGGGATCCGGCCGGGCAGGGAGCGCGGCGGCGGCGGCATGGGGCCCTGGCTACGAACGGCGGGGCTGGTGCTGGGCTCCACGCTGCTCTTCAAGGGGCTGCAGCGGGGGCTGCGCCGCTTGCCCCTGCCCGCCCGCGTGCGGCCGGACCCGACCCGCGCCTGGCGCTGGCGGAACCTGCTCGTCTCTTTCGTGCACTCGGTGGTGACGGGGCTGTGGGCCGTGCTGGGGTGAGTGCGCGGCCCCGCTGGGGACCGGCTGCCGGCGAGCCCGGGGTGTCCCCGTTGCTGAAGCCGAGCGCTCTGCGGCTCTTGCATCAGGAGGTTTGCACGGAGCCCGCAGCGCAGGGACGGCGCCCGGGAGTCCGGCTGGGGCTGTGCCCGTGCAGCAGAGCGCTCTGTTTGTGCTCGGGCCGCCCCGTGGGGCACACCAGGGGCGGGCTCCCGGGCTCTGCCTTGGCGACCGTCACCGGGGAGGGTCCCCTGCTGCTGGGCCGCGTCTGTGGCAGCGACGCTGAAGCCTGCGGGTGCCGGGTGCCTTCCCAGAGCGGGCAGCGAGCAGCTCTCCCTGGGCCGACATGCAGGAGCAGGCGGGGTGAAACGCCTGCTTTGCTGGGAGCGGCGTGAGGCCCCTGTGTGCGGCACAGCCTGGCCTGGCCGGGAGCGCCGTTGCTAAGGAGACCTCCCGGGAGTGCTGAGGGTGATGCTGGGCGAGCTGGCCTGCCAGAGAGGAAGGGCTGAGCAGACCGTGTGCCAAGGCCTGGCACGTTCAGGCCTTCCCTTTGGCAGGAGCAATGAGCCACTCAGCAAAGGGGAAAGGATCAAAGGACCCAGCTGACTGAGGATCAGGGACCTGCCCTAAATTCCCAGTGTTACCCAGCTCCCCACACAGGCCAGCCCTGCTCTGGGGCAGTATTGGGGCCTGGCCCAGTCAGCCATGGAAGGCGCTGAATGGCTTAGGTGGAGGAGACTCTTATTCCTCAATCAGGGAGCTAGTGGCTGAGAACATGTTCCCAGGCCCTGCCCCTCCCCAGAGTGGGGTGGTGACACCAACACCATGGGGTCTGCTAGTACAGGATTGTAATGATCACACTATATGACCCCCCACCGCATCTCTTCCTCCCCAGTGTGTGGCAGGTTCCTCAGGTGCTGCTGGACATTGAAAACAGCTCATCCGCTTCAGGGTACCTCTTACTCTGCTTCTCGGCAGGTAGGTTTCTGCTTGTGAGGGATGGCACGCCTTTCTTGCCCAGCGCCGCCTGGTAGCACTTGGAGCTCGTGTGCTGTATTTCAGCTGAATCCTAGAGGTGCTGAAATTGGAAGAGCCTTACCCATCTCACTGCCCCAGTCGGTTCCATACAGGACTGATTTCGCAGCACCCGCTCCAGGGCTCTTGGCCTTCAGCCAGCAGCCCAGCTGGTCTTTAACACCTCCTGTTCTTCCTGGCCCACACCCTTGTCCCTCCCAGAACAATGCTGCTCCTTAGGTGTTGCCATCTTTCAGATAGACGTAGCTGTCTAGCCTGTTCTTCCTTGCAGCTGGCTAGAGATTAAATCTGTGTGCCTGGGCTGAGCAGCTCCTTGGTTCCTTCACTCATTGCTAAACTCGCTGCAGTTTGTCAGTTTCTTGGTGGTGTCCAGAGGAGATACCATGAGCCCTATGCGGAGGGACACCCACCTCCCTGTTTCATGGCTTGAGGCGACAGGGCCTAAAGTCGCACGGACCCTTTCCGCTGCTGTACGCTCACTGATGCTGTGATCCATTCCTGAGGGAAACAAACAAGGAGTCCTGGGGCACTTTTAAAGACACAAATTTATGTATCATGAGCTTTCGTGGGAGGAAATCCCACTTCGTCAGACGCTTGAAGTGCCACCAGACTTCTTGTTTGTTTTGCTGAACTAGACTAACATGGCTCCCACCCTGGAACATGACATTCCTGAGAGCCACTCCTACTCCCAGCGTTCTGTTCCAATCATTTTCCCCATGTGCCCAATGTCACGGACAGCGTCGCTCCTTTCCTGCTCCTTCTTGCACTTTCTGGGTGCTCATGGACTCCTTTTCGGCCCTGCAGGGGTGCCAGAGCTCTGGCTGCTGCAGGGGGTCGTGGTAGCTACAGGAATGTGTCTTGGGGACCTCTCATGCACTGGAGAGGTGCGACCCGCCTTACTGAGAGAGACAGTCAGTCTGGACACTGGGTTCCTCCCAACCTCAGATCCCGATGGAGGGCATATAATGCAGCCTCCTCTCACTAGCCCTGGCCTGGGCAACAGCCGAAAGATCTCACTGGAGACTCTTTGTGTACACGTGCACCGTGTGATCCTAACTCTCCACACACCGAGTGATGGACTATGCCTGTGCTTTCCTCTTTCCCTCCACAGGCTACTTCATCCATGACACGCTTGACATCATTGTGAGCCGCCAGTCCCGAGCATCCTGGGAGTATCTGGTTCACCATGCCATGGCAAGTACCGGCCCAGGCCGTGAGGCCAGCACTCTGCTCTTGCCAGATAAACTGACGAGCGCTCCAGGGAGTGGGGAGGACAGCTGCCCAGGGCCCTGCAGGCTGAGCTGGAGGGGGCATCTCCCTCTCCAGGACTTCCTCCCAAGTGGCCTCGGGTTGGGCATTCAGGACCACACCTAGCTTGGCGGGGAGGGGAAGGGAGCTGGTCTCACCCGTGTCTGGCTCCTCCATGGCAGGCAATCTCAGCCTTCTTCTCCGGGATCTTTGTGGGCCGGTTCGTGGTAGCGGGGATGCTGTCGCTCTTCGTGGAGGTGAGCAACATCTTCCTGACCATCCGCATGCTGCTGAAGCTGAGCGACGTGCCTGCTCCCACTCTCTACAGGGTCAACAAGTATGTCAACCTGGTGATGTATTTCCTCTTCCGCCTGGCGCCCCAGACCTACCTGACCTGGTACTTTGTGCTCCATGTGGAGATGCGGGGTCAGGGAGCCTTCCTGATGATCAACCTCATCCTGCTGGATGCCATGATCCTGACATACTTCTCCCGCCTGCTGCGCTCAGACTTCTTCCCGGGCTGGCCCCAGCGGCGCCCTAGGAAAGACGCCGGCGGGGAGAAGTTCTTAGTGGACTGAGTGAAGCCTGTGGGGTGTAGCTCCCCTGCCACAGAGAGGGCTTGGACATGAGGCACTCCGTGCCGCCTCAGGTCTGCACCGCAGCTGCCTTACAGCAAAGGACTCTGCAGCCAGCCAGGAAAGCATCTGCTGTGTCCCATGATGAACCGTATTCTTCTGGACCAGCCTAGGTGGCCTGAGCAGCACCCAGCACTGCCTCTAGGCTGATGTCAGTGGGGCTGAGGTCACAGCAGGAGGGGAGTGGGATGGTCGGCATTTGCCAAAGGATGGGAAAGAGGGTTTTCTTCCTTGTTGGGACGGGGTGTTACACACATTAAATGTGTGTCTGTTTCCAAACTTCTGCAGCACATCTGGGCTGTCCATGCCAGGGCAGATGGGCCAGGGCGGGGAAGGTAGCAGCTTACAGAAGCTGATGGGGAGAGCCAGACTAGAGAAACTAAGTTAAAACAGGGGGAGCAAAGGGCAGAGCTAGGGTGGTGGAGGGGACGGAGTCAGGGGAGAGATACGTTCATGTTCCGGCCAGCACCTTCTGTGCCAGGTGAACAAAAAGACAGCACCTGCCCGAAGAGCTGACAGCATTTCCCCCACTCACGTTTACCTTCAGATTCCCCGCAGCACTCAGCCCTTGATGCTGCTCTTCACTCGCTGCTCCCCTACACGGCCGTGCCCAAGCTCTCTCTGCCATCGCTGTGCCCTGTGAAGCTTGGGTGCTGGAAAGAGCAGTGCAGCAGTGGAGTGCCAGCCACCCCATATACCTGCGCGGGTTACAGCCAGGATTGCACATGGGCGCTAGCTCAGCCCACTGCCTGTTCAGGCACAGAGCCGCCACTTCTAGCATGCAGTGCCAGCGAAGTGCTCCCTTCAACACGGCCACCATGCTGGAGCCAACGCGCTCAGCCTCTGCAGAGCAGGGCAGGAGGGAGTAGGTGGGTGCCTGCAGAGGCAGGTGGGGCTGAGGGGAAATTTCTCTGGCTGCCCACCTGTAGGCAGAGGAGCCAGAGAACAGAGGGAGTGTAAAGAGATACGGTAGGGCGAGGTAAAGGTGGCTTGAAGCCAGTGATGGAAGCTGCTGCCAGGTGGCGAATTTTGTTTGAAGACTGTCAGGACCTGGGCAGAGAAGGAGTGGCCCGGGGCTGGGGAGGTAGAGATACAGGGAGCCAGCGAGTGGCCGACAGACAGGGTTACAAGTGGGGGGACACGGAGGAGAGGCAGGGTATTTGGCAATGATGGGTGCAGAGAAGAGGAAGGGGGGTGGATTGACAGGAGCAAAGGGGCAGAGCTGCCTTGGCCCCAGCATCTGTGGGGGCAATGTGGGGCCAGGCCAGGCAGGGAGGACCTAGGATCAGGGCAGGCGGGGAGAGCGCAGCATGGTATTCTCATCTAGTGTTTGCGTGTCTGGGGCATCCCCACCGAGCACGGCAGAATCCAAGCTAGCCAGACATCATGAGCCCAGCAGCCCTTTTCCTGTTGGCCATCGCAAATCCACCCAGACCAATGAGGCAGAGGCCACTGGCTGGGCTGCAAGGCCCCCTTATAAATAGCCCAGTGACCCTGAGGGTCCTGACCTGCCCCCTTTCCCACAGTCTAACCCCGGAGTGCCGGGCCTGGGACCCACCTTGATGCCGAGGTCTCCTGCACAGCAGGGGCCATTCCCTCACTGTACTTCAGGCCTCAGGCCAGGCATATGCTGCTGTCTCACTGTTTGCAGCTGCAGAGGCTGGCAGGGAGCTGGGCATGTGTCCAGGTACCACACTGGGGGCAGTGGGAAGGAACTTTGCTGGAGACAGCCAGGGCTTCTGCAGACAGGCTGCTGGGGTCTGTCCAGCCCCCATGGGAAAGGCCAGCGCTCCGGGAGATCCTGTGAAGCAAGTCATAGCCAGCATCTGCAGAAAGTGGTTTTGCAACTGACAACAGGAACAGAAGTGGGCTGGAGAGTGCCTGGGAAGTTATCTCAGTGTGTTGCAGTGCAAGCGGACTTGGGTGAACCGGAGGGGCAGCCCTGCTGGAAACGAAGCTTGGATTCTCCCACTAGCTCCCAGTGTCTCCCTTATCCTACATGACAGCTCCTGGCAGGGCCAGGTAAGGGTGTCAGCAAACAGGGAGGGAGGGAGGTATGTGCTATGCCAGAGTGACGCTGGCCTAGTGGCTGAATGAGAGGTGGTGCAGCATGGATAATTACAGGAAACACAGCTGCCTCTCCAGTGTGTGGCAGGTCCTAAGCTGCTCCCAGAGAAGGCATCATGCGGCCCACATACCTGCTTCTCCAGAGTGAGGGAATCTGTCTGACTCTGGGGCCCTCCTGGGTTCACAGAAGCTTTGCTCAAACAAAGGCCCCTGGCTGACTTGGATTCAAGCTTCTGTGTGTCCATGGGAGACTGGAGAGGATGCCGCCACTCAGCGTCCATGGCTTGTGAAAAAGAAGATGGCAGGAGCCAGCCTGGCTCTCCTGGTTCACCCTTCTCCCCATGCTGCTTTGCCATGGCACTGGCCCTCGGGGGCGGAGCCCACCAGGCCTCCTCCCCTCCCTGTGCTGGGCAGCAGCCAAATGCATGGCTTGGCAAGAGCCCACGTGGTCAGTAGCAAAAGCAATTTTTCTTCATATGTCCTTGTCTCTCCCAATGACGGGACACTCCTTACACCGTGGAAACTCCCTTGGGGCACCTCCCCACCGTTGCTGCCCTCATTTCAGCACGGAGTAGGTAGAGGGCGTGCAGGGAGTTTGTGCTCCAGGAAGCCATGGCCACAGCCAACCAGCGCTGTGTGTACACGGGCTGATTTCTCTCACGTTCCAGGGTTAAAAGACGGGTTCCCACTAATCTCTGCCCTAGGGACCGCCTGGGGCTTCCTACATGGTCTGCTAATGCAATATCCATGACTGCCTGGCCCAGCCCAGGGCTTGTAGCAACAGCAGCAGCAATTAACCTCTTCTATCAGCTTGGAGAAACTACAGCACATTAGGAATCTGCCTTCCTGAGCCCAGCAGATGGACCAGCAGTTCCCATCCCATCACAGCCTGTCAGCAGTCAGCCCTAAAGGAAAATACAGAGAATGAGTCACATGCCTTCTGGCCCAGCCTCCATAAACCAGAGTATTAATACCAGCCCCTGGGGGAGATGGGCCAGGAAGCTGACTTCTGGCCCAAGCTTTTAGGGGGTGGGAGGGGGGACAGGTTAGATGACCTGCTGAGGTCCCTCCATCCCAACCCTCATCATCTAGCCTAGGCAACTCTAGGATCTCATGGTACCCATGAGCCTGCCTGTCTGGCTGGGAAACATTTCAACAGGGCACCTTGTGTGGGAGATGGATTCCCCAAGGAGCTGCTGTGACCAGATCTACCAGGCAGGAGCCCCCCTTTCCCAAGAGCTAGTTTAACACTTCTTCCTCAGCTTAATGGAGTGGTCTCCCTGGGGCCTGGTACCAACCTCCTTTCACTGTACCCCAATGATGGGGCCACCTGAGCTGTGCTATGCTCACTCCTTTTCCCCCTCCCTGCTGCTTTGTGGCTAGTTCTGCAGAGGGATTCCCAGGCACAGCTATGGTGTGGCAGTGCAGAGGCCCACACCCCCAACTGGTCACTGTGGAATGGAACAATGCATCCTTCTCACAGCGGAACAAGCTCAGTTCTCCCTTAGAAATGCCAAATCATTCCTTCCTAAAAGGGATTAACCAATTCCAGGCAACCAACAGCACCCATCTCTTTGGGACAACTAATGTCAGGGGCCATCCTTTTCTGTTGCTCAGCCAGAGGTGAATTACCTTGAAAATCCAGTGGGGCCAGCCCCCTGGAGCTGCAAATCACAGATCAGGGCAGGGTCTGTACCACAAAGGGACCTTGGCCCAAAGAGAACAATTTAGCCCTTAAGGTCCTCAGAGCACTTATATGCACACAGCAAACCACTTCACAGCTGAAGTGCAGGCTCCACAGTGGAATGTGAACACTGTAACCGCATCCACCCCTCCACACCACTTCAGGAAGAGAAGGCCTCCAGCTGCAGGAGGGTCCTCCCAAGGCATTTTGGCCATTTTCTCCCAGATCCTATCGTTCCCAAGCCCTTCCCAACCATGGAGCATAACTGTTAGGCAAGAGTATTTTTTTGTGATCACTTTGCATGAGTTACCTGCTTATGAAGTGCTCCACATTCTTACCTCAAACACTTTGGTTTTCAGTTCAATCCCTGCTTTCCAGAGTAACTAGTTTTAAGGCTCTGATTAGGATCTTGAACCTAATTAAGGCCTCACATGCTAGCGCAACATGAACAGCAGGGATAGTGCATTTCATCCCACACACCAAACTACTTGTCCTTTTAAAGGACTGATACGGAAAGGAGCCCTGTGGAGCTCAGGGACATCCGTCTACAGCACCATCGTGGGAAAGTCTAAATCTCTACTCCTTAGTGGCATGTGATGAGACAACATGCTTAGCCTGGGAAATGCTCACCCGCTGTAGTCATGGCTACAGAACAGCTGAGCACAGTGCAGTGTTAAACATTACAACAGGTATTACAATTCTATTGCCTATCCCTCAGGGCAGACATCTCCCCCCCCAGGAGCCTGCAAAGGAGACAGCTGCTTGCCCCACAAGTCCCTGTCCCACAGCCCATCACATCACCCTCGGCTCTGGTTCATACAAAACGTCCCTTGTGCAGTAAGGCCAATCTACAGCCGTTCCTCCCTGAGTGTTGAACACACAACTTGATTCCCCTACTGGCTCCCATCCCTAAAGTGCCTGAGCAGCTGGACTCTCCTAGGAACATCCTCAGGTTGCTTGTTTTGTACCATTAACTTATGGCATTTGACTGATGGGAGGCCACTACCTGAAGCCAGGAGGGTGCAGGCACTAGTGATTAACCAGATGATCTGAACAAGCGGCCTTCTCTAAGCTCTCATTTGAAAGGAATGAAGCAACCACAGGATAAAAACTGAAACCAACTTGCAGAAGAAGTATGAAGCCATGATACACCAAGAACTTTTCTTCCTTGCACCTTTGAGTAAGGGCTGGCTGGACCTAGGGTAGAGTGGAAACAGTGATAGCAGCAGAAGCCATCTGTACTTAGACTCCATGGAATTACTGCAAGCCAAGAGCCGCACACTGAACACTACATACTAGTCAGTTAAGTCTCCTGAGCTAGGGTGGAGACTTCATTGTACATGCACATTTTCCTGTGCTTTGAAAACACAAAACCCCTGTGGACCATCTCCTGGGAAGTGTGCCATGCTGCAGTAAAGGCAAGTGTTTGGGACAGCATTTCAGGCTCACCTCTGAAGTGGCATTAACAGGGAGTGATATTCTTGCACTTCAGTAATGTTACATTAAATTCGTTTGCTGTCCCCAGACAGTACATATGTAAGCTTCAAGCCACAAACTGCGCAGAGTGCCCCAGAAGTCTCCCAGGTTTGTGTGCTCCAAGAGATCGTTCAGTTACAAAACACAAGAGCCCTCAAGTGGTTTTAGAAAGTTTATTCTCATCTGCCAGCTCATGGACGCACTTCAGATTATTCCAATCTGAAAGGAAACAAAAATGATCACGTTACAGTCTATATCCTGACCACATGAGGATGGACATTTCAAGATGCCACTCTTCTACACTCCCCAGAAAAACGTTAGTCCTATGCAAACATCCTTCTACTCCCACAGGCTTTCCTGTCTGCCCTAGTTCAAATGAAATTTCTGCACAACTTAATCTTTCCTAAACAAGAACAAGTAGATGAACATTTCCCATGCAACATCCAGGCACAAAAAGATGCACCACCATCATACTAAAATGTGGGCTACATCCACACCTCTCCAGTTCGGAGGATAACTTTTGTGGCAGGCTTGTTTGTGAGGAGGCACCGTGCTCCTATGGTGCTGCACAACTAACTCCTCTTCCTCCAGCTCAGCATCAAAATTTCCACTCTCTTGTAGCAAGTGTCTATAGAATTAATTGTGGAAAACATGCACAAATGCAGCAGCTGGCAACCACTTGGACAAATTGTGTCAGAGAAGCTCTTTTAGAAGAGCTTGAAAAAAAATATTTCCCCTGTTTAAATCTTGCTTACAATCTGTTTTAAGATCATCATCATAAAGTACTTCCCAGAGCATCTCCATATGATCAGTGACCCCCTGCTGCGATACAGCCCCTCTCCTTAGAGGAAACAGGGCACAAAGATATTCGTTGCCAGCAATGCTACACAGCACTTACAAGCAAGGAGCTTCTCTTCCAGCTGAAAGTGCCTGGTTTAGTTAGGGAGGCAGAATATTGAGTTGTGACCACAGCAAACTCTGCCATTGAATGTTTAATGATCAGAAGTAGTCAGTGTTTTACACAGCTAACACAGGGTGACAATGAGTTTCTCTGGAGCCACGTAGAACTCCAACTGATACATTTGATACTAACTGCTGATCAATTATGACATCTCTTTCCTTTCCTGAGATCAGGCTTAGCAAACATTTACTATAAAGATCCTAATAGCTTTTTAGCTCTACCAACTCAGGCCCAGTGAGCCTGGCTACTCAGGTTTGAGAAATTAAATGCCACATGGAGTGCAGTCACTCATTTCTTGCAGGAATTACTGCCCTGCTTACATCACAGCACCCACTCCAGAGTAACAACCCTGATCTCAGACCCAAAGCAGGATCTTACCAGGGTCAGAGTACAGAAGGCAAATGGAAAATGAGAAAATTCAAGAGCCTCCATTCTCACCTTGTTGGCTACATCCAATGCATCATAGTCTGGAGCAAGCCGGACATAAGCTTTCTTCTCCCCATCAGGCCTAGAATGAAGCACAAGGCATTAGTACCCAATACCTCCTTATTTCTTTTCTAGTTCTGTACCATCACATTGTGCATCAGTGGTTCCTTTGAGAACATCACCGTACTCAGCTGAAGTAATTTTCCATCATTTGCACAAAGAAATCCCTTTTCTTGCTGCCAAAAAAGCTCCTCAGATGAGCTGGTGGTCCTTCAGTACTGCAGGTTACCCTTCAAGGCAGTGATTACACTTCACATTGCACACTGCATGCTCAGATTCCTAGCCAAAGGTGTACTGTACCACAAAATCATGACAGATCCTGAGCTCTGCAACTCACCCACCCTGTAACCTACAAACCAAGAAACTCAGCTAGAACCCTGCCTTTACATCCAGCACTAAGGAAGCATATGAATAAGTTTGAAAACACTGCTTTCTGCGTATCATTAGAACCTTTGCCTCCCACACAGCTAGCGTTCTAGGTTCCAGTCCGTCTTGGCTGCTACAACAATTTCATTCAAGATAGGTCCATTTCCTCTTACCACTTTTAATTAGTTATCTGCTGAGCAGCTACCCCAGGCATTCAGGAACCCCCGACATCTAGAAGTGCACCATCTCCTTCTCATCCCGCCCTGTGTCACTCACCGGATCAATGTGTTGACCTTGGCCACATCAATATCGTACAGTTTCTTGACAGCCTGCTTGACCTGGTGTTTGTTGGCCTTGACATCCACAATGAAGACCAGGGTGTTGTTATCCTCTATCTTCTTCATGGCTGACTCTGTGGTCAGAGGAAACTTGATAATGGCATAGTGGTCAAGCCTGAGCGGGGGAGAAAAATGTGTGGGTTACAGAACACTAGCAGCGTAGAGAGGCATGTCAGAGAAAGCCTCCTCACGCCTCAGACTGTCACTGTAGCTCTAGGAAACTTGAGGGTACATCAGTCAGTGGTAAGATTGTAATCACCAGCTTTCAGGCTTTGGTCGCATGGAATCATCATTTGCACCCCAAACATCCCTCACAAAAGCTAAGCAATTAAGCAAGCTGTCAAGCCATTGTTACTACGTTTTCCAAAACAGCTCTGCCGTAGAGAGGCCTGGTCTAGACTAGAAATCTGTTTGCAACGTTGCTTCAGGATGTCATTTTCTGCATCATCTTCACACCAGCAATAACCCGTGTGTCGCTGCAGTGACACCAGCCAAAAATGTTTTCTCCGCAGAGCTTATTTCACCCACATTTCAGCAGCATAAACGGCATCTGCACTAGGCCATGTCACGGGCCCAGCTCCCGATCAACCTTTCTGGTAAGACCGTGACTAGAACCAAGCTGGCCTCAGACCCAGCTCGAGCCGGGGGGCGCACGGGACCCATTTTAAAGGTGACCCAGACATACTTATTTCTCCGGGGAGCGCTCTTCCTGGGGTATTTGGGCTGTCTCCGCAGTCGCAAAGTTTTGGGTCTCCGGAAGGTGGGCGATGTCCTGATTTTCTTCTTTTTGTGGCTGTGGACTCCCTTCAGGACGGCCTTCTTCGCCTTCAGAGCCTTGGACTTGGCCTCGGTCTTGGCAGGGACAGCTAGGAAGAGCAGCCTGGTTACGGGCGGACAGGACCGGCCGTCGGGGCCCCCTCCCCCAGCGGGCTCCCCAGAGTGTGAGTGTAAACGGGGCCGCGCTCAATCCGGATCGGATCCGGAGTGGAACGCGGCACGGGCAGGGCGCGCGGCCAGTGGGCTCTGCTCGCCCCGCGCCGGCACCGGGAAGGGCCAAGGAAGCCCCCGGCCTGGAGAAGCCTCGCCGCGTCCCCGCCACCCCCGGCCCGGCCCCCCGGCGGGCCCGCCGCCCCTCGTGCTCACCCTCTTTCTTGGCCTTCGGCGCCATCTTGGGCACAAGGAAGCGAAAAGGGCCGCTGCAGCCGCCTCACATGGGCTTATAGGGCCACATCTCGCGAGAGGAGGCTCAAACAACGCGAGATCGCGCACGGCGGGCCGGGGGAGGTAGTTCTCGTTTCGGCACCGAGATGGGAAGGAGCGTAGGCACGAGAGCATGCGCAGAATTACCTGCAGGTGGTGCATGTTGGGAATTGTAGTTTTTCATCACTTCAGCGCTTGTGTTTAATTTATAGCAATATATATATTGAACACCTTCCATCCTGGAGCCCCGATACACGTTACAAAGGAAGGGTATATGGGGTAGTTCTGTTTCTCATCACCATCAAAAACTAAAATTTCAAACATTTTGAGCCACAGGGCACTCACTGTTTTGGCTGCACACAGACTAACACGGCTACCCCTCTGGAATAAGAAGTATTAATACAAATGTTTTTAAAACATAACAAGACACAAACTGACATTGCTTCACTGGGAGTGAACAGAACAGAATTATTTATCCCCTGTCATCCAGTCCCAGTTTCTGGTAGCCAGAGGTCTAGGGATTCCCAGGCTATGAAATTTTATCCCTGACCATCTTGGCTAATAGCAATTGATGTACCTATCCTCCAGGAACATAGCTAATTATTTTGAGGCCATGTATAGTTTTGGCCTTCACACCATCCCCAGCAATGTGTTGTGTGAAGAAATACTTCCTTTTGTTTGTCCTAAACTCACGGTACATTAATTTCATTGTGTGACCCCTGGACCAGATTTGTGCATTATATTAATCAGTAAACAGCACATCCTTATCCACGTCCACTGCACCAGTCATAATTGCACCTCTAACATATCCCCCCTCAGTCGTCTCTTTTCTAAGCTGAACATGCACAGATTTTAAAATATTTCATTGTATGAAGCTGTTCCACGCTCATTACTTGTTCAGTTTTTGTCTCGGTACCTTTTCCAAATCCAGTGCATCTCTTTTTGAGATGGGGTGACCAGAAGTGCACACAGTCATGGAGAAGACCTACTATGGATTTATACAGTGGCATTATGATCTTCTGCCTTATGACCCATCCTTTTCGTAATGGTTCCTTAGGTTTTTTGACTGATGCAGCACATTGAGTGGGTGTTTTCAGGGAACTATCCCCAATGACTCAGCTTCTGTTTTGCTACCCAGTCACCCAGTTTTGTGAGACCTCTTTGCAACTCTTTGCAGTCAGCTTTGGCTTAACCATCTTGAGTAATTTTGCATTGTCTGTGAACTTTGCCAGCTCACCGTTTACCCCTTTTCCTACATCATTTATGACTATGTTGAACAGTGCTGGCCTAGGACAGACCCTTGGGGAATCCCCCATTTACCTCTCTCTCCACTGTGAAAACCAACCCTTTATTTGTACTCTTTGTTTCCTGTCTTTCAACCAGTTATTGATCCAGGAGAGGACCTTCCCTGGACCTTTCCCCTGATGCCATGACTGCGTACTTTGCTTACGATCCTTTGGTGAGGGATTTTGTCAAAGGCTTTCTGAAAATCCGAGTACAGTACATCCACTGGATCACTCTCTTGTCCACATGTTTTTGACCCCTCAAAGAATTCTAGTAGATTGGTGAGGTGTGATTTCCCATAATGATTATGGGGCTATGCATCAGTCCGAGGCCACTGCCCAACAGAGCGCTGACGGTGCCCTTCTACAACTACAGAGCAGAGTAGTCTGCCAGGCTGCTCATGAAGAATTTGGCACCAAAATCAAAGAACAGCAGGTACCATCAGCTCACCCATTTCATGGAAGACTTGATGCCACCCCAGCAGCCTTCAGTGCTGCTACTGCCTGAAAAGCGGGAAAGAGGATCAGCCCTTTGCTAGGGCCACGGTGCAGTGCAAACAGCATCCTGTGAGGTGCAGAGGATCACAGGATGGAAACAAGGAGAGCGGAAGGCACTGTGTTTGTTCTGTGCAGGCTGATGGAGAGATGGATTTGTCTCAGGCTGCAGTTTCATGGGTACCAAGGGTGAAAATTCCCTCCCTCCCTCCCATGTAGAGCCCCAGCACAAGGCCACCTTCTGCCCAAACGCACCATGCCAGCCTTCAAGAGGGCACCCAACTGGGACCAGATTTGCCAACTGTGCACTGCTGGCCAGAGGCTGAACGCTCAGCACACGAGACTGTGCGGCCACTTATTTAGGTGCCAGGACCCTGAGGCCTTAGAAAAGTGGCCCCAGGGTCAGACACCTCGGGCCCTGGGAGGCTGCGGTTCCTCGGCTGGTGCCGGGGATGGGGCGGCTGTCGCCCCCGCGCTTCCTCTGGGGCCAAGGGTGCCTTGCCTGGCACCCATCTCCCCCTCCCGGGGCTGCTACTCGCCCTCTCTCCCGGCCCCTTCGGCAATTGCTGGCCAGCCCGAGCAGATGGGACCGGGCCGGTGCCAGGCTCGCCACGCTCGGCCCGGTCCGGGGCTTGCTCTGCGGGGGGGGCTGGGTCCCCCCCAGCTTCTCGGCCAGGCGGTGAGTCAGTCAGACCCCAGGGGCAGCTGTCGGGCCGACCCCGGCCGCCTCCCTCCCCGCCCCGGCTCCGCGGAGTCCCCACGCAACAGGTGAGCCGGGGCCGCCCCCAGCCCCACGAGCTAGAGCCAGAAACCTGCAACGGGAGCCCCGGGTGGCCGGGATGGGACTGAGGGGGCCCGGGCGGGGGTATCCCTGCGTAGGGGCGAGGGGTGCATTTTGTGCCCCTGGGTTGCACGTTGCGCGGGCTCCCCCCCACGTGGGCCCCCGGCCCCCCTCGCCCCGGCTGGGAACGTGCGGAATTTCCGGGGATCAGGTTTCCTTCCCTCCCCAAACGCCGCATCCCGCCCCCGACTCCTCGCCGCAGCCCGAAGGCGCCGCTGCTGCTGGTAAGTTTCGGGTGGGCTGGGGTCCCTTCCCAGAGCCCCGGGTTCCTGCCCCCTTGCCACACGCATCCCTCCCCAGCGTAGGGTGCCCGGGGCTGGGTAGTTACTGCAGCGCTGCCCGGTGCAGGGCGGGGCAGCCCCCCCCCCGCCCCTGGGGGCGCCCTGCTCGTGACAGAGCCAGGAGGGAGGGGGCAGGGAGTCCTGCATGGCACGTGGGGGCTGGCGCAGTCCAGAAAGGCAGGCATGGCCCCTCCAACCACCTTAGATGTGGGGCTGCACAGACCAGCTGGTCTGGGGCCAGCTCAGGGAGCCAACCCCCTTGGCTAGTGGGGCTTCCCCGGTAGGAGGCCTACTGTCCGCGGCTCCCTGGCCCAGCTGCCAACGTGGATCCAAAAGAGAAATGAGGAGACACACGAAAGCAGCTGCCTCAGTGGCTGGTTGGTGGCCACAGCCAGCCGTTTGCCCTGGCGTCTCTCCAGGCAGCACTGCTCTGCCAGGAGGGAATAGCAAGAGGATTGGAATGCCCCGGGCGTGGATGAGGAGGCTGGTGCGGAGCGCTGACCCCAGGATGGAGCAGCCTTGGTACCGTCATATAGTCAGTGACCCACACTGCTGGCCCAGGGACCCCTGCAAGTGGCCGCAGAGCCCAGAGTGGGAGACGTGGCTTTGGAATCCGTCTCTGGAAAGCTGCAGATCAGGCAGGGCCAGCTGCAAAGCTGAGGTGTGAGTGACCCTGGGCCCTTCAGAACCAGAGCCACAGGAAGGGTGGCATTGGCCACGTAGAAGCTATATGGCTGGCTGCCACTCCTTGGCTGGGATGTCCTTATGCACATGGCTAGGAGACAGTCTTTCCCATCAGCCTGTTTCATTGTGGCTCCTTCATTCAGCCAGGACCCCCAGGGAAGGTTTTCTTCAACAAGAGAGATGGAGTATGCCTGGCTCAGCCTCTGCTCACCCTTCCGGCCAAGGCTCTGATAAAGAGAAGAGGCCTCCAGGAGTGCAGCTGTCTGTGGCCGTTCTGGGTCAGGCACTTTCTTCCCCACTAGTGGATGGTAGGACCCAACGGGAGACCTTCAGTAGGTGGTGGCCGCCAGTAATCAGCCCTGAGCAAAAGTGAACTGTGTGTATAAGCAAAACAGAGCTGGTGCTGCCCAAGGACTTCCCTTGGTCCCACTAAGTAGCAAACATTAAAACAATAAAATCAGACTGGGGCGAAAAAATGTTGTAAATAAGTGTAAAAAAATACCAGATGTGTTTGCCATTTACCCACTTAGCAAGCAAGGGTATACAAATACTGGCTAAGCCCCTCCCAAACTGAAACCTCCTCACTGGGGCAACTGCATCATGCCCACAGTTGTTTAACTGGGGTTCCCGTCTGCTAAAGGGACATAAGCATTAGTGCTTTCCTATTCCTTTGCTTTCTTGTCTGTATTTTTAATAAATGCAGTTTGCTTTTATCTTTTATTTTGTTTCCCGGTATTGTGCCAACTGAACCAAACAAAGTTAGGACCTGAGCTATAGGTCATAGCCAGAATCCTGTAACCTTCTTGTAACATTTGTGCAGTGAGCGGGGTTCAGTGGCACAAACAAAATGTTTCCATTCTTTACAAATAAAAACAACAAAAAAAGGCGATGTTAAGAGCCAACTGCCAAGCTGGCCCACCATGTCAGCCTGCAGCCAGGTGGCACAGAAGTAGAACTGGAAGAAACTGGTAGTGTCATTTAACTAAAAAATTTAAAATGTCACCCCAAAATTAAAAAAAAAATGAAATTCTCTCCCACTGGCCATGAGTAGGGGTATTCAACAGGCCGGATGGCTTTTTCTGACTATCTTGCGAAACAACCAAAATAAAAACTATTATTTAAAAAAAATAAGCAATTACAAAAAACCCAATCTGTAACACTCAGACTGTTGCAATAACCTCACTCCAAAAGCATAAACATAAAACAAAAATGTATCAAATTTCAGCAATTAAAAATAAAAGCTAAGCCAAAAAAAACCCTCCTGCAAAAACCATTCAACCTAGAATTACAAATAAAGCTAAGGGACCCCCTGGGGTGGCCCCTCAACAAATACAAATCATGCAAAATTACACCCAAGCAAAGCTCTACGGGCTCCACACGGCAGTGCAATCAAAGCGTAAATAGAAGCATAGTATCCTAACTGCTCCGCTGCTGAAATCGGGGAGCCAATGCAGTGCAGCTGGTCCTGGAGGAAATAAGGCTGGGGGCTCGCTCCATCAGTTCAGGGGAATAACAGAGCCCTCTCCCCAAAGCAGGGTTCCATGCCTTGTGATGCTGGGGGGGCCAGAGGGCCGCCAGCCTACACCCAGCCCCTGAACTGGACACCGAAGCTGGCAGCTGCCCTCAGCTTTAGGGGGCAGATGCAGCCCTGCAAGAGTACAGGTCCCGGTGCGTGCGGCTCCAGTCACACCCAAGGGCCGCGCTGCTCTTGCTCACTGCTCTGCAGGACATAGGACGACAGCTGCAATCAGATCTTTAGGCTGGGCTCCTCTTCAGCAAAGCACAGGCTGCCACGAACACGTCAGCTCTGCTCCCCCGGGCGAGTGGACAGCAGGGCCAGACGTGGGGCAGCTCTCCTCAGCCCCTGTGCTCTAACCCTACAGGAGAGGCAGTTGGCAAGCGGGGCGGAGACCTCTCCTGTTGGGTTTGGGCTCCTGGCTTCTTCCCAGTCAGGTGGCGCCCAATGATGAGTGTGTTTGCACCCGTCAGGAGGGACAGGATCATTGCAGAGCTGCCTCAGGTAAGCGTCTCAGTGCTTCAAGGGGGGGAGGGGGGGCTGCCCTGGGTCCACGGGAGGGCGATGGATCCCTGGCCTGGATCCAGGGCAGTAGCAAAGCCCTCTGAGCTCTGCTGGATGTGCTGGAGCTGGGGAGGCTTGTTTGATTATCCTCAGTTTGGTGACTGTGCCTGCTGGCATTTCCTCTGCCAGTCCCCCACTGCTCCCCCCGAGCTGGGAATGAGCTGCGTGTGCAGTCCCTGCCGCAGGCCATCCATTGCACACTGCTGTTTGCTCCCGCCACTGGGACCCAGAGCATCCACTGGGCCTGGTCAACCCCCCTCGCCTCGCTGGCCATGGCTGCCACTTCCCTGGCCGTTCCTGGCAGGCTCCGGCGCTGCTGGGGCACTCAGGATAGAGGATTCCCCACCTTCCACTTCTAACTCGCTCCCAGCTCATGTCCGTTTTCTCCCCTGGCAGTGCTTTCAAAGAGAGGCCGCCCTCCATTCTCACACCAGCTTTCACCCCAAGGTCACCAGCGCCTGCCAGGAGCAGCGAACAGGGACTGTGGGGTAAGTCACACTGCACCAAACTCCCACCCAAAGGGGAAGGAAAGAGCCCATTAGGAGAGGAGAAAGAAGGAGTGAGGGCGAGGCAGAAATAGCCTCCCGGCAGGCAGGCAGCAGCTCGCCTCACTTGGACAGCAGGGAGACGCGGGTCCCAGGAGCTCATCGTGGCAGCCCAGAGCCAGCGAAGACTGATCTTTGCCTGACACCCTGTGCTGGGAGGTTTCTGAACGGGATGTAATCGAATCAGCTGCTCTGGCTTGCCCCAGGAGCTGTGGGGTTGGGGGGGGGGGCCGAGCAGCTCTAAGAGTGCTGTGGGCTGGAACATGGCCATGGCCTAGTCACACGGCAGGAATGTGGTGTGGAGGGGATTGGAGATGGGGTCCTGCTTGGGTTGAGACTCCTGCTGCCTCCTGGCTAGGGCCCGGCGGCTGGGCCTGATTGATTCCCAGAGCAAAGGAGATGGGCGGGCCTGAAACCCACCAGGCACCGTTGCCAGCCTCTGTCTGGGCAGCAGAGTCTAACCCTGGCACAGCTGCTGGGAGGGAGGCCGTGTGAGCAGTGGGTGGATGGCCCCAGAGCAGAGCGACCACCTGGCCCAAGGGTGTGATGGGGGCTTGAGGTGCCCTGAGGTCTCAGTGGGCAGCTCTGGGGGGTGCTGGCCATGGCTCCCCAATGCAGAGTGGTCAGTGGGACCTGCACTCCCGGCTGGGGTTGGGGGCCACCCCCCTTCCAGCTCTCCAGCCTAGTCCTAGACGCTGTCATTGGGGGTTGCCCCCCAGGACTGCTGCCCCTCGGCCCAACTTGCAGCCCCCTTAAAGTCCCCTTGCGAAATGCCCAGCTTGCTTTGCTCTAGGCAAGGGGGCCTGGAGCCGCTGAAGGCCGCCTGCAGGCAGAGCACTGGAGCACTGTGTGCAGTGGGGTGCTGAGCATCACTGACCCAAACGGGGCAGGGTCAGCGTCCCCATTCCAGCACCTGTGCCTGAGTTCATCTGGCATCTTCCGGCCCTCCTTTTGGAGGGACAGCCTGGAGGCAGCTGCTGCGGGTGTGATGGCTGGAGCCGTAAAAGCAAAGGGTGTGGAGCGGGCTCAGGTTTCTCAGCAGGCTGCATTGGACAAACAGCTTTTGGAGCCTGTTTGCTGGGCCCTGTTAGCTTCCTGAGCGAAGGGAGGAGGCTGCCTGGGTGTCTGTTTACCCCGAGACAGCTGCTGTGGTAATGAATCATAATCCCAGGAGACACTGGCTGTCACAGGGCCCTGGGGATGGGGAGCACCAGCCCGGCATGGCAGGAAGTGCCCGTAGCTGATGCCTAGCAAACCCATCCCAAGAGGCTGGAGCTGGCCCTCCCTGGTGCACCGTGCCCGGTGTGGGGACAGGAGCTAACAGCTGATGGTCCTGGCTCTCCTCAGCAGGTTTAGGATCTCCAAGATCATCGTGGTGGGAGACCTCTCGGTGGGCAAGACCTGCTTAATTAATCGGTAGGTGGGGGTGACTTGGGAGGGGATGGGGCAGGCCTGCTCCACCAGCCATGGGAAAGTCCCTGTCTGGGTCGCGGGAGAGGGAAGTGTCACTTATCAGGCCAGGACCCACTGGGCAGACACCTCGCGGTGCAGGTCCTGCCCCCAGGGCTATGAGGCGTCACTCACTGGCCAGG
This sequence comes from Pelusios castaneus, assembly GCA_007922175.1. NCBI lineage: Eukaryota > Metazoa > Chordata > Testudines > Pelomedusidae > Pelusios > Pelusios castaneus. Next base: position 339,132 of record ML686098.1, read on the forward strand.
ACTGTTGCAGATGTTTCCACCCGTCCCCAGCCTTAGGCCAGCGCTATGGGGCTGACCCCGCTGTCTCCTGGTTCTTGTCGCTGGCTTAGAGGCATTTCTGGGTGGTGTGGCTGGAGGGATGGCAGGGAACGTGTCAACTCGGCCAAGCCTGGCTGTGATCCAGAGCAGGGCCAGGGCCTGCTCACCTGGGGATTTGTGCTTCTGAGTGATGTGGGGCTTGGCTGGGAGCAACCCCAGGACGATTTGGGCGAGCAGCCTCTTCCTGCTCCTTGTCATGGCCTGGAACCCTCCCGTCTCACTCAGGTAGATGGGGGCCTTGGTGGCTGTTTCTCGACTTCCTGGGCCAAACTGGTGTCTCAGTGCTGAACAGCTGTTAACCAGTGTCTCACCCAAGAGATGGCTGCATTTCAGTCAGGGTGCCTGGTCCCCTGGCCCCAGGGGCTGGCCCTTTGCGGCTGGAGGGCTGCGTGTGCTGAACGCCCAGCTCCACGTCTGGATCTCTCCTGCAGGTTCTGCAAAGACACCTTTGATAAGAACTACAAGGCGACCATCGGGGTGGACTTCGAGATGGAGAGATTTGAGGTGCTTGGCATCCCCTTCAGCTTGCAGCTGTGAGTACCAGCCCGCCCCCCACCAGTCCCTGTGACGGGGCCTCACAGGAACTATGCTCTGCTCATCTCTTCTCCTTGTGGATTAGGACTCCCCCACAATGGAGTCTGCCCCGGTCCAGCCGGGTCTCCATGCGCCTACCCTGTTCTCAGCACAGCCAGACAGGACCAAAGCACCTTGGGAGGGGTCTGCCACCCCTGGGCTCTCCCGACACCCACGAAATTGTCTCCTCCATCTGACCCCGAAGGGTTTAGCACTCCTGCTCCACCAGGGACTCCTCCTGTGGGGGCCCCCCTGATGGGGTCCCAGGGAATGCCCCAACAAAAATCCCCAAAGTACCTCCACTTTGTCACAGCCCCTTGGCTAACCACCTGCCCCTTCTTCCTTCCAGGTGGGACACTGCCGGCCAGGAGAGGTTCAAGTGCATTGCATCCACATACTACCGTGGTGCGCAAGGTGAGGAGACAGGGGCCGGGACTGCGCAGGGCATCAAGAGCCAATGGTTTGTCCTAGCAAGCAGCCTCCTTCAGGCAACTCAGGCCCCTACCATCAACTCCTCTGTAACACGCTAACAGCTCACCGACAACCCCTCTGCAACATGCTAACGGCTCACCGACAACC
>ML686098.1:340371-352321 GCA_007922175.1 Pelusios castaneus
ACACGCTAACAGCTCACTCCCCCACTGTAAACACTCATAACCCACCAGAACAAACTAGGGCCCTACTGTGGCGAGCCAGCCTTGGCAGTCCCGGGCGAGCAGCTGGCGCTCTCAATAACAAACACGCTGCCTTGGCGGAGTCCCGTCATCCTTGCGTCTCAGTCTCATCTCCTCTCGTTCCTTCGCCAGCCATAGTGATTGTGTTTGATGTGACTGACGCGGCGTCTCTGGATCACACCAGGTATGGGCGCTGGGAAGGGATTCGTCTTGCGGGTGGGGGGAAAGGGGGAACTGCTGGGAGGAGCCAATGAACAGGGTAGGGGATGAGGGGCGATGGCAGCTGAGGGGCTAATGTGGAGGGGAGGGAGGGTGGCAGCCTGCAGGACCTGGGGGCCGCTGGGGAGGGAGTTTCTAGAGGCCCACCTGGGGCATTCCAGGCCTCTGGGGGCCAGGCAGTAGGGCCATGGTGTGTGTGGGGCTGGATGCAGGAGTGCGGGGTGGAGGACAGGGCAGGGCAGGGCTGGGGGACTGCTGCCAGGCTCTGGGAAAGTTGCACAGCCCAGGGCCCCTCCTGGTCCCCTGGCTCATGGTCTCTGTCACCCGGCAGGCAGTGGCTGGCTGATGCTCTGAAGGAGAACGAACCCTCCAACGTGATCCTCTTCCTGGTGGGGTCGAAGAAGGACCTGAGTGTGAGTGGCTCAGGGGTAGGGGCTGAGCAGCTTAGCTTGGCAAGGGTGTGCGGGGCAGAGCCTGCGGTCTCCCACTGGCCTTGGGGTCTCGATTCATCAGCCACTGGGGTCGATGTAGGCTACGTGAAGCGGCCCTCCAGCCCCTGTTGTGTCCCAGCCAGCCCCACGGGAGCGCCCAGATCCCCAGGGCTCACACAGTGACCTCCCGTTTCCTCCCGCAGTCACCTGCGCACTACCGCCTCATCGAGAGAGATGCCATCAAGGTGGCCCAGGAGATGCAGGCGGAGTACTGGGCAGTGTCTTCCCTCACCGGTGAGTGCCGCCCCTGGGGCAGGCTGCCATGAGTGGGCGCTGAGGCGCCCTGACTGTTCGCTGCCTCTCTGGCTCTCCGGAATTGAGGCCTGGTGTCCTGGAGGCTGAAACCCAAGATTCCCGTCACTGGGGAGGAATCTGCCCCCCCGTGCCCACCAGCTCTGCATTTCTCCCCCAGGGCTCACCTCAGTGCACTCCTTCCTGTGCCCACCTCTGCCACCCATCAGCCACCTGCCCCATTGTGGGCACAGCCCCTCCTTTGGCACGGGGTACCCTGGAGTGCGGCGCCTGCGCCCAGCACGTCCCCAGGGCTCGGAGCCCAGTGCAGGCTGAGAGCGAGGAATCACTGTGTCTCTCTGGGCAGGAGAGAATGTGAAGGAGTTTTTCTTCCGTGTGGCCTCCCTGAGCTTTGAGAGCAGCGTGCTGGCTGAGCTGGAGAAGAGCAGTGCCAGGAAGATCGGGGATGTCGTGCGTGAGTATCCACCTCGCAGTTGGCGCAATCCAAGCCCATGGCCGGGGGTTGGTTTTCGAGCCAAGCCACAGGGGAGGGGGATCTAGCGTTGGGCTGGCTCCACTCTGTAACCACGGAGCAGGAGTGTGGCCGGCCTCTGCACCCCACTGTCCCTAACACGTCTGGCGCTGCCCGGGGCACCCACCAGCCCCTGGCCTCTGCTGAGCTGAGAAAGGGCTGGTGAACCAAGAACGGGAGCCCTGGGTTGGGGGGCTGGGGATTGGCACAGGACGTTCACGGCACTGCCTGGGACACCCCCCGCACTGCGTTTCCTAGGGATCGCCAGCAACGATGGTGACCTATACCTGACGGCTCAGAGGAGGAGATCCAAGTGCTGCTTTTGACACCAGCCCGCTCCTCTCTGCATCTCTTCGCTGCCACTTCTGCCAGGGGAGATCCCTCCCCCCAGGCTCAGCTCCCCACGCTCTCAAACAACTCATTCCCACACTCCTTCCCTCTGTCCTGGAGCGGGACTGGGCAGCTGGATACCACGGACTGTCTCTGGCTCCTTCCTTGGGCTGGTCCCGCAGGGTTGGGGCCAGTGGCTCAGGCCGGCGCTGAGAGGAAGGGCATGCTGCAGCGGCCGTTTGGCAGAGCAGCCATCACCAGATTGCCCTGACCTGCCTGGGGGTGAGAGGTGCAGCTGTTCTGTGCCTGCAGGTCCCCTTCCTGGCCAGGACAGGATTTCCCTTGTGCCCGCGGGGCTGGGGCCGGCTGGACAGGGTGCTGCCCTGGGTTCGTTCCTCTGGCAGTACTGTTTCCAGGAACCGTAGCGCCGAGTCTCCAGCCAGCAGTGGAGCTGGGTGTGTCCTGCCTGGCTACAGGAACCACAGCCATGAAGCACATGGAGCTGCAGCCTGGAAATGGCCCCCCCTCCATCCCCTACTTCCTGCAGGGAGAGGAAAGAGGCAGCTCATGCTTGTTAACTATGCAAATCAGTGTGTAATTAGCAAGAGGAGCGGTTTTGTGGTGCTGAGACAAGTAATAAAGCCTGGTTTCTAAGTCTTTTTTAAAAAAGGAACATGCCCAGTGAGTGAGGGGGCCGGGCAGGTGCCACCGGGGCTGGCCAGATGCCCTCGGCAGGGCGGAGCCACCCAGGGCAGGCTGCAGCTTCATTGCTTTGGCCTGGGGCAGGGGAGGGGAAGCTGTCCCTCTTCGGGTGCTGTGACCCACTGCAGGCCTCTGGAGAAGGGAGCCCATGGCGCGTGCAGTCCCGGGAGCCATGCAGGGCAGGGGAGTCCGTTATGCCAGGTCAGGGGCGACCCCAGAGGCTAGGAAGGACGCCAGCTGGTGGCTGTTGAAGTGGGGCATCAGGTGCTGGGGGACGCACTGAGAACACTTGTAATGCTCCTGGATCCACTTGCCCCCCTCGCTGTCCTCAATGCAGATGGCAGCGACACCTGAGGACGTGGAGCAAAGCGTGGCCTTTTAGGGCTGGGCCCGGAGTCTGAGCCCCGAATCCCCTTGCTGGCTGAGCTGGGTGGTGCCTTGGGAGGGGATTGCTGCCCACACGGCTGCCCCCACTCTTCCGTGCCAGGCACTGACAAGCACAACAGCTGCTCGCAGCCATCAGAGCCGCCCGTAGCCAGCCTGTGCCGCCCCCCCCCCCCCCCGGGATGGGAGACAGCCTGTGCCCAGCGCTGCATCTGTCACCAGCTGCATTACGGCTCTTTTCGCCTTCCCCAGGCACCTCTGGCCTGGACCCTGGCTGGGAGCTGGGCTTGAAGGGAGGGCTTCAATGGGAAAACGGCCATTCAAGCAGCAAGGCCATTCCTGGAGAGCTTTCTGGCCCTTTGTGCCACTCATTTCAAAACCGGCCATTTCAAACATTGGAATAAAAAGTGGCTGGTTTGGATCTGGGAAGAGAGCCTGCCTTTGTGGCTTCCAGCCCCCCCCCCCCCCATCATGCTGCTTCCTACCTGCAATCGCTCCCCCCTGCTGCTCCACCAGCCGGATGGCAGCACGCATGGTTCCCCCCGTCTCAATCCACTGATCCACCAGTAGGACGCGCAGCCCTGGGGTGCAAGAGCTCAGTTAGATGCACGTCCCGCTCTGTGCTCCCCTGGATGCTGTGACCACCGGATGTTCTTCCTTGGCACTGCAGCCCAGCAGGGACAGAGCCTGGCAGGCCGTTGCCCAGGACCACATTGCTGGAACCGTGTCAGATGGGCTGCTCCCTGGGTGTCCTGCCAGCGAGCTGGGCATGCAGGCAAGGTGTTGCCAGGTCAAGGGGGCGGGAAGGGCCCTTCCCCACAGGACACAGGTGGGTGGAGCAGCCCGAGGGTGGTGAGCCGGGCACGTCTGCTGGGGGCTGCCACTCACCCGGCTGGATGGCGTCCGTCCTCATCTCCATAAGCTTCTGTCCGGCAGTGTAGTCGGTGTAGCTCTGCGAGCACGTCTCCACGCAGAGGTGCCCAGCTTTGCGGATGGCCACGAAGCCTTTCTGCAGGGTGTTGGCTATAGCCGCTCCTGGGCAGAGGGGCAAGTGGAGGAGTGAGCGCCCCACTGGGCACCAATGGGGCACAGCACCAGAGGGCAGACCCCGGTGGGGGGAGCAAGGGGACAAGTTTGTGAGGAGCCAGCATGGGGAAAAGTCGCCCCAGACTCTGCCCCTGAGGCCTCCCCTGAGCACCATAGCAAGGACAGCCTTTGCGCACAGGAGGGCAGGTGGTGCCTGAGGGATGACTGAGCCTGGGGATTACCTAGGATAAAGCCCATGGCATCGATTCCAGCAACCAGGTCAATGGGCTCTTCACAGAACGGCTGGAGCAGGTCCGAAATACAGTCCTGGAGGCCCTGGGGAGACAGCAGAACTGCAGGGAGCAGCGATCCTGCGCTAACTAGCCAGGGCTCACACTGCATTCCTGGCACCTTGAGCAGCCTATGGCAGAGTTTCAGGGCATCTGCTGGCATCCCTCCCCACTCCAGCCAGTGGGAGCCAGGCCCCCATTTCCCCCCACCAGACCAAGTCACACAGCCTACACAGCCAGACTCCTCTCGAAGGGAGGGTGAGGAGACGTACCTGCCCGTGACAGTACAGCCTGGAGGGGTCAAGCCAAGCGTAATTGGGGCCCTTGACGTTTGGGGCCATGAGCGCTAAATACCATCCCTTCTCCCGGCTGGCGGGAACGCGCCACAGGTCCATGAGTGCCACGCAGGGCTGGGCCAGGAGGGAACCAGCTGGACGGGAAGAAGAGTCGTCCCTAAATTCATGACGGCACAGAACCCTCTGGAGCGACCCTCCCACCCCCCAGCAAAATCCTTCGCTGGGAGCAGAGATCAGGTGGTTCCCCATCTCTCGCTGCCCCTCGCGGCTCCCAGGACCCAATGCCCAAGGCAGGGGCTGCTGCCCATGGGTGCCTGGGGCTCTCCCACTTAGTGCTCCAGCGTCCACAGCCTGTGCTGGAGTCCTAGATACTGCAGGTGGGTGGCCTGCGTCAGCGTCAGACAGAAACAAGCTTCAGGAGCCAATGGCCGGGGCCTCCCCTGCAACTACAAACCTGCACAGTTACCCGACACTAACCAACCAGCAAAGGCAGACGCACTCAAGGCCCCGTACAATACCAAACCAGTATGTTGGGGCGCAGGCAACATTCAGCAAGGACACATTTCAGTGTCACATTTCCTCCTGGTTAGGACAAGCAAGGGAGTCAGGTGGGAGGGCTGGCTGTTACCCCAACATGTCCCACACTCCTTGGCAGCTGTACAGTGCAGCAGAAGCCCTGGAGATTCTGGTGCGCCTGCTGTCCCATACCAGCCATTTGCCGGGGCCAGGCAATGCAAGCCCTGGTGCATTCACACATCTTTCCACCCTGCTTCCCTCGCTTCCCTACTGGCTGCTGCAGCCCATTTGGGTCCCAAGAAGGAGCCCTTTAACCACCCACTTGATACCTGCAGGAGAGTCTGTGCTGTGGTGTCCCTGGCCCAACGATTCAGCGCCCTGGAGGGCAGGAAGCAGGCTGGCCTCACGCGGGTCTCTGCAGCACCAAAGTTCAGCTGGCTGAGTGACAGTCGCTTCACAGACAGCAACAGCTGGGGGAGGCCAGCACCAGGATCTCACAGAATCACTATTCTGGCTCCAGACGAGCTCCAGAGGACACAGGCTGGGGGAAGGGGCTGAGAAGAGAGGCCGAGGCTGAAGAGGAGGCCAAACAGCCAGGGGACACAGGAGCCTTTGGATCCCCCAATGCCATCTCTAGCATCTCCATGTCCAAGGATTGCCTATCCCGGCCAGCCTAGCACCCTGCATGCCACCCACACAGGCTGTCTGCCCTGCAGCCCGCACAGCCCCAGAGCCTAGCTTCAGCTTGAGCAGCAAGTGAGGAAGCCAGCGCAGCACAAGGCGCACACCAGGATCCCAGGGTGCTCTCCTGGGGCCGCACTGCCTGGCCTGCTCTTGTTACATAGGCAGATGGGCCCCCTAAAGCAGAGCTCATGTCGGTGTTTATACCAGCAGCAATTCCTGCCCGTCTGCAGTGGAGACACACCCAGCATCAGCCCAGAGGGACCATGGCTCCCACATGGCCCAGACAGTGGGGAAAACTGGCTGGCTGAACACTGAACTGTGCTTGCTGCTCACCGGACCCCCTGGCAGCACTGCGCTGCTCTCATGACACGCGGCACAGGGAGCCGCGTCTCTGCTGGGCAGCACCTGGGAGCCAGAGCTCACTGGCCAGTCAGGTCTGGGGCCTCCCCCACCACCAGATGAGCCCTAAGTGCACTTGAAGGCGCTGTTTAATTCCCGGGCCCTGTTTGAGGCAGGGAGAGTTTCCGATTCGACACCATGGGCACCTTATGATTTCCCATGTGCGCTGGGTTCACAACCTGTCTGCACGTGCACATGCACACAGTTTAGAGGGAACATTAGCAGCAGAGTGCAGCACCAATTTCTGTACCAGCATATAGCAAGCAGGGACTAGAAGGGTACAGTACCTACCTTTCTCCACTGGAGGGCACCCTCATATGGACGGGGAGCCCAGACAGTGCAGTACCAATTTCTGTCCTCTGCAGACACCCTCATATGACTAGAGCAGGTCATCGAGGTGCAGCACCGATTTTTCTTCACTGGATGACACCCTGAGGCTGATTTTCCAGTCGTGGGTCAGGACCCAAGCCTGGGTTGCAGAGCGTCAGGAACTGTGTGATGGTGGCTCTTGGAAACTGGAATACATTGCTCAAACCGTGTAGTTTTGGGATTGCAGACAGAAATGATTTTTTTCAACTGGATCCCAAGAAGAAACGTTTGAACACCACTGCCCTAGCTAGGGCAAGGCTGCTGCATGTTCTGGCCCAAGTGAGAGGACTGAACTAACAGCACCTCGGTCTTGTTCATGGCAGTCCTGGGGACTGGACCCTGGAGCAGCAGCCGTGGGAATGTCGCACGGCACCATCCCATCCAGGGCAGGCAGATCTGAGGAGAAATATCTGGAGCAGACACTGGGCCCAGGTCATTTCCTGGTTGCCTGGGTGGCCTTTTGCCCAGCAGACCCTGCCTGTCTGAGGGGGCTGCCACTGCCTGACCCCCGGTTCCCTGTGGGACTGTGGCAGGGACGGAACCCATGGCTCTGATTTCCTGCTTCTGATGGGGTCACATATGCACAGGAAGAATGAACCTTGCTCCTAGGTTAGTTTGCTCCTAGTGCAGTTCCAGAAAGGCTCCGGCCCTCACACGGACGTCTCCCTTTTGCAGCCCAGAGCACCACTGGCTCAGGCAAGCGTTTGTCCACAGCAGCACTGGTAAAAGCATGGCAGGTTGCTCAGGCCAGTGGCTGACTTCCCTAGGCCCTTGCAGGGCCGTCTCCTGCACTCAGCCGCCTTCCAGGAAGCACGTGTCGGGATTTAATTCCAGCCTTTTGGAGGGGTGAGTTCTGTGTCCCTCATTCACCAGCGGGGCCCCGTGGCTTGCTGTCTGTGTGCATGCCACCGCCTGGACGTCAGGTGGCAGCACCACCTTTGGGGCCCTCTCCTTGCCCGTCTTGTGGCGAGCCCATGCCCACTCGGACGGAGAAACCCTGCTACAACACAGTGTGTTTCACACCGCGAAGACGACCTGATCTTGGTGACGCAGCAAGAACCGAGAGAAGAAAACGTGCCCGACCGTGTGCATCGCTCTTCCCATAGTTCCACAGCTCTTCTTGGCTGCAGTGAGGCCCAGCTGGAATGACAGGCTGGTGCTGGGTCCTTCCAAGGCAGCTGACACGTGGCACAAGATGAGCTGAGAGCGATGGGAAGTGTGGGCTGAGGGGCCCAAACTCATTGCACTGGGCACTGAACCCCAATTCAGGTGACTCCTCCCTCTTGTCCTGGGCCCCAGCCAACAACTCTCCCAGCTGGAACTGAATCACACCTCTCCCCAGACGACATAACTAGAGCCTGCAACTCCGCAGAGATCCGCATCGGCAGGTATCTGCAGACAGGTTCTTGTGGATGCAGATCGGATGCAGATCCACATATTTGTATCCATGCAGGGCTCTAGACATAACCCCTCTGGGTTTCAGCCCCAGCTGTCCCCTGACAACCCTCCCCTCTGGTCTTGAACCCTCTTGCACCAATCTTTCCCAGGACGCTATTGGGGCATGGTTCCCGCTGCTGCCCAGGAGCCAGGGTGATGGACGGAGCATGTTTGCATCAGGGGATGGGTTGTTCTTGGCCAGCTTGGTGGCTGAGAACTCCCTGGGCCTGGCCCTGCACATTCCACAGGGGCTTTGGCTGCGGCCACGAGAGGCTGGGATCCATGGGGCCAGGAGGGTTCCAAGGAGCCGATCCCCCAAGGGTAGAAGCTGCCCTCAGTACAGCCAGAGTGCACAGCCAGGGAAGTCAGCGGGAAGGCCCTTGGCTGAGCTCCCTGCAGGGCCGGCCATGGGGCTGGGTATGGGGCCCTGGGCTCTCCCAAGCCCCATCTGTTTGCAGCCCCAAGGGCTACTGGCAGCATCGGGGAAGGGCTGAAGGCAGAGATACTCCCTGAGCCCTGGAGCAGCGTGGGGGAGCAGGCAGGACAGACCTGGAGTCCCACTGGGCAGCTTTCAACTCCTGGGTAGGAAAAGTGTCTAACCCTCCCTTCAAATCAGTCCCCACTCGTCTTCCCCCTTCCCCCAAACCTGACCACAGAGGAGGGTACATGGCACTTTGTCTTTTAATAGCTCCCCCTCTGGAACAGTCAGCCCCCCACCCCTGGGCCTGCACCACTAGGAAGCTGGGCTAAGTGCCAGGGCCTCAGCTGGGCCCCTGGCAAAGCAGGGGTCCCCAGGAGCTGCGCTGGGGCCTGTGTCTGACGCGTGGCTCTCCTCCGGGTCCTCAGCGATGGGCTCATGGGGTGGGACCTGGCAAGGGAAGAATTCAAGGAATGTCACCACTGTGGGAGCCCAGAAATAATGCCAGGAACATGGCCAGGGAGACACAGCTCAGGTACCCCCCCCCACGCTGCAGGATACACACCCCCCGTGCCAGGGGGACATGGCTCAGGTACTCCTTCCCACCTGGCAGGACATATGGACACTCTGTGGTGATGGGGAGTGCCAGGCAGGGGAAGCCCCAGGGAAGGGTGGGAAGTACAGCACCCCGCTGTGCCCTGTAGGGCACCCCCACCTGGTAAGAAGCATGAGCTGCAGTCCCCCACCCAGCACTGCCTGGCCCTGCAGCCTGGGCACACCCGTACGAGAGCCACGTCCAAGGATGGGACAAAGGCTTGGCCCCAGGCTTCTCTTCACTGCCTGCCCTGCGCCTTGGGCATCATTCACCCCTGCGCAGAGCAGGTCGAGTGTGCGCCAACTCCAGCCATGTGGGGGGCCGAGAACATTCCTGTGAGTGGGCATAGGTAGCATGGTGGGCACTGAGTGGGGCAGATTCGTGGGGTCCGGGCCAGCCCAGTGAGTTGGACCTCCCCATAGCCCCTGCCACAGGGTGACCGGCCCCGTACCAGAGAGGATCTCCTTCTTGGCCTGGAGGGGCAGTCTCTGATCAGCCGCAGCTGCTGCTCCCGGCTGTGCAGCGGGAAGCTGCTTGAACATCGAGGCTTCTGGCTCGTTGGGCTTCCCATAAGCCCCACCGTCTTCAGGACCTTGTGCATGGGGAACCCAGTGCCAGGGGAAGGGGCACCCAGCTCCTTGTCTCCAGCCAGCAGCTAGTGAGCGAGCCCGGCAGAGCAGGGCTCCGGCTGAGAAGTGAGCGCAGTCCTGGCCCCCGGCAGCTGGAATGTGCAGGAGCCGGGGTTCCATCCCACCAGGTCACAGAGCCGCGGGGAACAGCCGCGGAGCACCATGGAAATGGGTCAGCCCCAGAGTTCTTGGGGCAGAGAGCCACCGCCATGGCCAAGAGTGACAGACACTTGGGGCTTCCCCTTGGTGCTAGCTCCTTGGCTCAGGGATTGTCCATAGTTCGGGGGGCTTCTGTCCCAGAAGCCCCCCCAGCTCTGGCGCAGTGGGGGCTGTGCCCTCTCCAGGGGTGGTGCATGGACACTAGCAGCCTACCCTGTGATGCACCTGCTGTGGCTTAGAGATCCTGCCACCGGCATGCTATGGCTCTACCGTAGCACCATGCGCTCTGGCTGCCCATGACTGCCAGCTGCCTTCTCTTCCCCGCAGGGAGCAGTGGAGCAGCCAGGGGAAGGAGCTGTAGCAGGGGGAGAGATTTGGTTCATAAGGGCCAGCAGTACCAGGCAGAGGGGTGGGGAAGGCCAGACAGACAGCTCCTGCGTCTTTTGGGAGGAATTCTGACTCTGGAGGCGCCATCCTGGCTGTAATGGGCTCCGTGGGAACCAGCCAAGGACCGGCAGCCACGTCTGGCGCTGGTGTGACCCCAGAAGCTGAGCTGTTAAAGGGACCGTGCCCACCAGGCGCCCTGTGCCAGCCAGTTCCCGGCCAGGCCCGAAGTGTAGGGACGGGGAGCACTGTTGGCCATGGAGGTGACTCAGCTCCCCACATCCTGATGGCTCCCAGCAGTGGTGCTGGCTGAGTGGAAATGCCCAGGGCCTGGGCTCGGCCTCCGATCTGCTGCGGCTGCCCTGAGCCCTGGGGTGGCCACACTGTGGGTTTCAGAGTCCAGCCTGATCTGGGCCCACCTCCCCCCTGGGCTGCCAGGGCCAGCGGTGCCCAGGGAAAATGTGGAGGCAGAGGTAGTGACTAGCAGATGGGGCAGTGACATGCTGCAACTCTGGGCCAAAGATTTTACAGCTCCTTCCGCCCTCCCCTAGCACCAGCTGGGCGACGGTTTGCCAACGGAGGGGCGGCCCTAGACCCGCTGAAAGCCTGAATTCACAGGCGAGAGCCAGAACCCCTTCACCCCTCTATTCGGGGGTAGCCACGAGCCGCCCAGCCGGGGAGCCTGAGAGCAGGGACTGGGGGCAGCCCAGGCCGCAGCCAATACCCAGCAGATTGTGCGGCTTTTCCATAATCCGGCCCGGGGCTCCAGGCTCCGTAATGCAGCTTTGGCCAACGTGCTGGAAGAAAGAGGCTTTTTCTGCCTGAATTCCTGGGGCCCGTGGGGCGAGGGTGGGTGACCCCCCCGCTCTGGCGTGTCCTGGGAAAAGCAGCCAAGAACATGAAAGAGCTGATGGAGGCAAGACCGTGTCCTATGGGCTCAGCAACATCACCCCACCACAGGCTGCCAGGGCAACGGCTCAGCCCCCCGGGAAGCAATTCATGAATTCAGGAGAGGGGCTGGGGTGACTGTGGGGCAGAGCGCCTGGGGAGGGACGGCAGCAGATAGGCGTAACCCTTTCCGTGCCAGGCTGAGCTTCCTGCTCCCGGCACCCCCGCGGCTGAGATAAAGGGGATCGGGGCAGGTGGGCCGAGCCCCTGGAGACACCCCTGGGGCCTTTCTACCTGCGGGAGGGGGCGGGGAGGAGACCCGGGAGGCGGGGCAGGGCCGGGGAGGGGCCGGGGGGGGGATCCCGGGAGGGGGCGGGGGAGCCCAGGGGGCGGGGAGGGGGCGGGGGAGCCCAGGAAGCGGGGAGGGGCCGCGGGGGGATCCCGGGAGGCGGGGCAGGGCCGGGGGGGGGCCCGGCCCGGCTATAAGGGCGGCCGGCGCTGTCTGCCCCGCGGTGCTGAGGCTGGCGGCCATGCGGGCCGTGGCGCTGCGGCTCCTGTGCCTGCTGGCGGCGGCGCGGGGAGGCGAGAGCCCCGGGCAGCCCGGCCCCGCCTGCGCCCCGCACGGACCCCCGGGCTCGACGGGGCGGCCGCCGCTGGGCACCACGTGGGCGCCGGGCCGTGGCCAGGGGCAGCCGGAGCCCCCCCGCAGACGGGCTAAGCGGGGCTTCACCTACCCGGGCACCCTCTGGTGCGGGGCCGGCAACAACGCCGACAGCTACGAGCAGCTGGGTAACGGGGGGGCTCAGGGCGGGTATGGGGGGGCAGAGAGGCTGGGATCCTTGGGGGCTGGAGGCCAGGGGCTAGGTAGGGGTCACTGATGGGGAGTCTGGGGGACGGAGGCCAGGGGCTAGGTG
>ML686098.1:352331-390829 GCA_007922175.1 Pelusios castaneus
GGGAGTGTGGGGAGCAGAGGGGCTGGAGGCCAGGGGCCAGGTGGGGGTCAGATAGGGAGTGTGGGGGGCACAGGGACTGGGGTGTGGCAGGGCGGGGTGGAGGTGTGGGCAAAGGCTGAACAGGAGGTTGGATGGGCGCAGGGAGGCAGAGGGGCTGACAGTTGGGGGCTGTTCCCCTCCACCCCACTTAGCACCAACTGAGCAGGCCACGGGTGTTGGCAGAGAAGCTGCAGCAGGGATGGGGGCCCCCCATGCGGAGAGCCCAAGGTGCCTGCCCCTCGGCCATGCCCGGCTCGGAGCAGGGAGGCTCCCCGGGCTGATGGGTTCTCTCTGTCCCGCACTCAGGAGAACACCGTGAGACAGACAAGTGCTGCCGGGAACACGACCACTGTCCGCACGTCATCCACCCCTTCACCTACAGCTACGGCTTCCGCAACCTGCGCTGGCACACCATCAGCCACTGTGACTGCGACCGGGGGTACAGCAGGCCGGAGCGTCACCCCCGGCCGTGGGAAACCGCAGGAGAGGGGGGGAGTGCCCTAGCTTGTCCCACTTGACCCTGGGCTCATGCCCAGAATCACATCGCCCCTGCAGGGGGGAAGGCTAACCTCAGGCTGGCCCATTGCCACCCCACGTCTCTCCCAGGGCCTGGGGCTGGTGTGTGGGTCCAGTACTTACTCCAGGTCACGCCAGGGCCCAGGCCGTCACACAGGGGCCTGGGGGCGTGGGTCAGGGGCTGCAGCTCTGGCTGGTGGCTGCCTTTGCAACCCAGCCTGTGGGTGGCTCCAGGTGTGTCCGCCCCCCGCCACTGTAGATGCTCCAGGCAGCGAGGAAGGGTCTTTTTCCAAGACCTGTGGTTAGTCCATCCTTTCCGGAGGTGGGAGCGAGGTCAATGGAGGCATTATCCAGTCCGGGCGCTCTCATTTTAAGTGGGCCCCAGGCCCCGGCCGGGACATGGACCAGCTCTGCTGTGGGAAGGCGCTAGAGAAGGGCACGGTGCCAGAGCCCAACTCCCCGCCGTGCGGTGCTGCCCAGCTCCCGGGCCTGGCGCCAGTTCTCCCGCACAAGGACGGTGCAAGGCATCGCGGTGGAGCCGGGGGCTGGCGCTCCCCATAGCAGAGCAAGGCCCCCGCCCCAGCGCCAGGCACGGGTTCCTGTCCCGGCCCTGGCCCCCTTTGCGCCCACCTAAGGCTCCCCCTTGCCGTTGCAGGTTGAGAGGCTGCCTGAGGCAGGTCAATGACTCTGCCTCCAGGGTGGTAGGCCAGGCTTTCTTCAACGTGATCCAGGTGCCCTGCTTCGAGTTCGCCTACAGAGAGCAGTGCGTGGAGCCGTACCTGTACATCTGGTAAGTCCTGAGCACGCGGGGCCGACGCGCCTGAGCCCGCTCCTCTCACTCCGCTTCTCTTCCCACCCTCTCCAGGTGCAAGAAGTACAACACCGTGGCCATCGCCATCCCCAGGGAGCCGCTGCTCTACGACTTCGGGGGGGGAGTGATAGACCACGTGGCAGCGGGTCCCACACAGTCCGACAGCACAGCGCCCCAGCCTGGCAGCCCCCTGCCCAGCGAGCCCACTCCTCTTACAGAGCACCCAGTACCAGGCCAGACTGGCACGGAGGCTGCGAACCACCTCCAGACATCCAGGCCCAGGAGCCCTCCCAGGAAGCATGGGAAGGGGAAAGGGAAGAAGAGAGGGAGGGGGCTGAAAAAGAAGAAAGTTAATTCCAAAGCTGAAGGGCTGGGGCTCCTGGCCCCCCAGGCCCATAGTCTTTCTCTCCACCCAAAGCACATGGTGCTGGGAGAGCTGGGACATGAGCTGCTGGACAAGACTTTGGACTTGGGGGGGAAGGAGGACGTGTTCAATGCCATCCTTAACGACGCCCCCCTCGAGGCGACCCCGACGCCCCCTGGGGCCACGCTGGCTGCAAGTGACGAGCGAGCACAGTGGAAGGCAAGGCCGTTTGCTCCTCTCCAGCCCATGCGCCCGGCTGCCAGCAGGAAGAAGAGGCGGAGAGAAAGAAATGGAAGGAAGCAACAGAAAGAAAGAGGAGTCTCTGCATGAGACTCACTTCAGCAGAGGCTGGCCTTCCCCCTGTTCCCAAGGGGGCATGCTGCTGCTGTAATAAACTAGATCCATGCAGCAGATGGTACCGTGCTAGCATTTATCCCTAGCCCCTTTCCAGCCCCGACCCTGATGCAGAGCGCTGCGCCCAAGGGAGGGCATTCCTGCTTCCGAGTCGGCCCTTGGACGCGGCCGTGGAGGCACTAGCGCTGTTAGTGTTTGTCCAGGAAAAGGTGACAGTGCAATTTAGCTCAGTGAGGGAAGGCGAAGGAGCAAGACAGATGAGTGCCTCCAAAATTGAATCTGGCAAGGAGCCGGAATAATGAGCAGGCTTGTCTTAGTAGAGCCAGAGGGGAGAACCAGCCTGCGGCGAGGGGCAGCCCATAGACCCAGCTGCTGGACAGCAAAGCCTTCCTGTCACCCCATTGGTCCCAGCAGAGACGGGCAAGCGCCATGGGACTGGATCTGGCCACGGCATTTTACAAAGCCCAGGAGACATGACAGCAGACAGCCCCATGAGGAAGGACATCCATCTGCTCCTGGGTTCTCTCTTTCCCAATCCACCAAGGCCCTACCTTTCCCCTCCCAATGGGGTGGTTTTTGGGAACCTGCTAGCTGCCCTAAGTAAACACCAATGCCCACCCCTCTGGCACTTGCCGCCCTTGCTCAGCAGTCACAGGACAGGGGGATTAGCCTGAAGAATTCTCCCCTGCTGCTCTGTGCAGCTGTCTGGGCTCTGCCCTCGTGCAGGTCCCAGTGTGCAGCACTCCCCTCCAACCCCAGGGGCGTTGGAACTAAGGGGGGGTACAGGCTGGCCCACCAGGGGCCGTTTGCGGTTTCAGGCTCTGCCCCCTCCTCCCGCAGGCCGGGACTCAAACACTAGAGCCCAAGCCCCACTGGCTCCCAGAGAATGGGGCGAGGGGGGCCAAAGGATCATGGGAACGCACAGGGCTGTGGACAAAGAGGGAAGTGTAGCGCCGTCAGACAGCCTTGCCCTGCAGCTCCTCGCTGGACGGGGGGCCTGGCATTTGGCGCCCTGGGGGCCGAGAAGGCAGAGTGCACTGAAGTGCTGCTAGGCAGTCCTGGGGCCCTGGGAGAGCCAGCAGGGCTTTGCTCTTCCCCTCATGAGGGATGCAGGGCCGTGGAGATGTCCCTGCCCATGAGAGCTGAAGCCCGAGGCTCCCATTAGCTAGCAGTCCACTCTGCCCAAGGCAGAAAGATCAGCATAATGCAAGTGTTGCTCGCTCTCGTCTGTCCCGCACAACTGGAACCCCAGCCCGGCCCCGGCAATAAGGCCCAGAGAAATCAGATTCTGCCCACCAGCGGCCAGTCTCCCTCTGCGCGCTTTTCCAAGCCAGTCTCTCATGTGAGCTGCACCATTAGAGCAAAGCACGTCCTGTTCGGAGACCAGAGCCTGGGACAGCAACGCCTGGATAGCCCTTACGGAGAGGACGGCACCAGTGCAGGACGTGGGGAGACACCGGGTCCAACCAACATCCCAAAAGTAGAATTTTATTGATGGAAAGAAAGGGAAAACCTAAACCCAAAGAGAGCCAGCAGGAGCTGAGCAGTAGGGCGCGGGGTTCGCACGGGGCTGTTCCATGTCCTATCATACAGAACATATGGCGGCATGCCCCGAGCAGAGCCCTGTGCGGTGCAGCCAAAGAGAAGCTGCAGGGAGCCAGGTCCTGCCGTAGGAACTCCCTGCGTCTCCCGTACTCACCACAGCTTTGTTTCTTGCACTCCGCTGCTCCTGAGCCTCTGTGCGCTCATGCGGTGCCTTTGAACGTAGCACAGCCAAGCGGGAGCAGGCCAAGCACTGAAAACCCTGCTTCCAGGAAACGGCGCGTGGAGCAGGCGGGAGGAGAAACAGGGAAGTGTCAAACACACTGGCCTCAGGTCTAGCAGCTGCTCTGTGAGACTCCACCAGGCTGCTTCCGAGCCAGGGCAGACTTTACCTGCTCCTGGGAGGGCAGTGCCGAGGTATCACCCCCATATCCTGGGCTGATCCCCCGATACGGTAGACAAAATATTCTTCAGCGTCAACCAAGAGAAACCAGCTCCTCTCTGAGAGCCGCAGCCTGGGGCAAGCACAGGGCCCCTTACTGGCTTGCCGATCTGCAGCAGCCCCCCGTGGGGGGACACGAAGAGACAGCCTGACCAGAGCGCCGTAGAAACACTATTTATTCGCCCTTTTCGGTTACATGTGGACAGGCAGAGCTAAGCGCGTCAGGTGACTGCCGTCTCCTCCCCACGGGAGTGGCTGCCCTTGCAGCGCTTGGCCTGGGTGCCGCTTTGCAGTCTGAGTTAAAAACCAGCTGAATATTGTCCCAAATGCCGCCAGAGGAGACAACGAGCCTGTGATCCAGCCGCTTCTCTCCGTCTGGCAAGAGCCCTGCCCCAGAGCTGCTTTGCTAGCACCCCTTGCCTACAGAGGGGTTAGCGGAGCTGACGGCCGCGGCACAAGGGGCCCCAAGCACACAGAGCAGAAAGGTCAGGCTGTCTGAGCCCCCACGCCACGTTGGAACGGGGACGGGCGATGGTTAGAGCGCAGGATGATCAAGGTAGAGCTTCACTCCAGCCCAGCTCCTTTCCAGATAGGCTTGGGCCTTGCCTGACGCTTGGAACTGTTCTCCTGAGCGCCCCACACCAAGGGCTCTCTGGCCTGTGCCCCCATCCTTGTGCAGCCCGGCCGAGTGTGCGCTCACACGGATGGACACCCCAAGGTCGGTCACCATTTGACGAAGTATGAAACAGGAGTTATGGGCTAAGGGAAGGGAACTCGTTCTCAGCTCTCCCCCCTCACCCGAGAGAAGAAGAGAGGTCCAGGCTCAGGTCCCAGCAGGCCTATCGATCCATTTCATCCAGAAGTGGTGTGGCGTCCCCAGCGATGGACATGGGCGTGCTCTCGATCATGGGGCTGGGAGATGGGCGAGGGGTCAGCCGCTGCTTCTGTTTCCGCCGCTCAGCCTCCTTCTCCTGGAGCCACTGCTCGGCCATTTTGCCCCAGTCGATTGCAGCGTGGCTGTTGGACCTAGCCAGGCAGACGCAGACGGTGAGACATGCCGAAGGATGCGCCCAGGGCTCCGGGTCCCTCCCCACAGGCTGCCTTCTCAGAGCAGCAGGGTTTCCCCGCAGCGTTTATTTGCTGTTCAAAGGAAGGTGGCTTACAGGCCCCACCGCCCATGCAGATGCCCCCCACAGCCCCACTGCATGCTGGGACCTGACACAGGGGTTCTGCACACCGCCCTCCCCAGGAAAGAGGCGGCAGCAGCTCTCGGACACCGTGTTAGTTGCATCTGAGGGGGCAGATTCTTGGCCTTTAGTCAATCGGACCCCATTCTGGCCTGTGTCCTTTGTGGGCTCCAGTTCCGCCCTCCTTCCCCGCCCAGAGAGCGGGTTCCAGATTCCTGACCCCGTGACACGCTGTCCGATGGGGCGATTCACCCACCTCCTGAAGGGCCATGCCATCTTCATAGCCAATGCCCTTGGTGCCCCCCACACCACCTCCCCACAGCCGGAACACGCCTCCTTCGAGTTTCCACCCTCTCACCAACAGCAACAGTGCAGAACCCGTGGCCACGGCTGGGGAAACGCTCGTGGTCAGGACAAGAGCAGACAGCTACTCACTTGGGCTGCTGCCTCTGCCGGGAACTGGCCGAGGGCTGAGACTGCGTGGACTGCGGTGTGGTACTGGCTTGGAGCTGATGATACTGAGGCGTTGTGATTGGCTGGCTAGGGGTCGTGTAGGAGTAGCTGGGGGTCATCAGAGGGGTGGCCACCGGCTGCTGGGCGGGCGTTGTAAAGACCTGCAGAAGGACAGACACTCAGCACAGGGACAGAACACCACTCGAGACTCCTCGCTGGCCTCCTGCCCAGACAGCACGGACACATCCAACCGGGCCGTGAGCGCGAGGGCGGCTTGTGGGAGACACGGCAACTGACCAGAGCAGCCGAGGGGCTCCCCGACGCCCCCGACTGACCATTTCAGCCTGCAGGAATGTTGAGTCCACTCTTCCCTCCCGGATGCAGGCTGCAGAGGGGAACGGTCATGGTGCTCTGGGTCCCGAGCCTGCAGAGGGCAGCGGGAGCAGGAATTCCCCTGGGCAGAGCCAGCAACCAAATCTCCTTGGCACGCGGCCCGCCAAGACGAGGTGAACCTGCACTCGGGGTCAAGCTGCAGCCTGGCCTCGCCAAGCAAAGATGGGCCACGGGGGCCATCAGACCTGGCTGGGCGCTCAGCACGTCCACCCCACTGGATCCGTCCGGGCGGTCTGAGCCCAAAGGGACTGACCCCGTCTCGTCTCCAGGCTTCCGCAGCACTGCTCTGACGTAAACACCACCCGCTAGGGATGCAGGGAGCAGAAAAACCCGGGCAGGCCAACAGCACCTGCAGACCAGGATGCGGGCAGGGAGAGCCGGAGCAGGGCTGCGTCCTGCTGCACTGCTGCCTTCCCAGAAGCCGTCTGACAAAGGCCTGCTGGGGCTCTGGGTTACACACTAGGAGGAACTAACCCTCCTCCGAGCCACCTCCCCGAGCCGGCCACAAGCAGAACGGGGCCCTCTGGGCTGGCAGAGTACTCACAGCTGAAGGCCAGCCGCAATCCTGAGGCTCCAGCCTGTGCTGGGGACCAGGACACGCGAGTCCAGGAGCTCAGAGGCTCCAGACTGCTGGGCCCTGGCCAGGCCTCCAGCAGCACCTTGCTTCGCCCCATGGGGGGCGTGTGGGAGACAGGGACGAGCAGTGACGGTCCAGAGAGCAGCCCCCCCGGGGGGCAGGAGCTCACACAGTGGGCAGGAAGGACTGAGCAATGGATGCAGCTACAATAGGTGAGTAGCCCCAGATGCTGCTCCCCAGATGTCTAGCTCCGCTGTGCAGAGCCCTCAGCTCAAGGAGCATTTCAGCTGCTCAATTCCTGCATCCAAGCAGCCAAGTCCTTCCTGTGCCATGCAGGGACACAGCAGGTCAGGCGGGCAGGGCTGGCACATGCAGGAAGGTGGGCAGATGCTTAGTGGTGCATTGAGATTTCAGCCCAGGTCCAGCGTGTTCCCACATGGTCCCCGGCCACTCGCCTGCCCGTGGGACGCGGCGCTTAGCACACTGCTGAAAATCTCTGCAAACTCAGCACATACTTTCCCCGCTAATCCCTTTCTCTGGCGCTCCAGAGCGGATTCTGCAGCACAATCACGTGGCTTTGTGTCCCTCTCCCTCACCACTGGGTCCAACCAACCCTCGCACAGTCCTTGGGAGCCACACCGAAGCCTTCCCTGCAGCCGGCACTGCACTTCCCATCGTCCCAGCCCTGGGAACGCCACTGGCCGACCCCGGCAGGTCCAGAGTCCTTCAGCACCTGGGGGGGCCGGGGTCCTGTCTTGCAGCAGAGGCTGAGGAACACTGCAGAGGAAGGCAGGCCTTCCTCGAGACACATGCTGCTCCAACGAGACCCCCTCCCTGTGCTCCCAGCCACCCGGCATAACCACTCACGGCACCTACATGATATGCGCTGCTGCCTCCACCGCTGCCTCCATAGCCGTACTGGCTCGACGCCCACTGGGCAGGCGTGGCGTTCGGGGTCTGCCCCTGGCCCGTCACTGCTGCGATAGCACTGAACATCTGCGACGTCATGGTCTGAGGCAGCGCGTTCACGGCGCGGGTCAGCTCTGCAAGAGGAGACAGGTCAAAGGAGTGCAGAGGCAGTCAGAGAGGGTGACTGGTGTGGGGACTAGATTCCCAGTCTGGCCAAGAGAGGCCGGCACTCACCTGCCAGGTTAATGTTAGCAGGAGTGGCATTGATGGAGGCCGGGGTCCGGGTCCTGCTGCTGCTGCTGGGCGTGATACCTGGGAACGAGAGAGACTTGGGTGGTGGGGGTCACATTACCTAGGCTTTTAACAGATCCCAGCAAAATTCTGGTGACAAGGCGCTACTCTGCTAGAAAACAGGGTCAGCGGTTCCAAACATCTGCTACCTGGGGGAGAGGCCGAGCCCAACCCACACCAGCACAGGGCAGAAAGATTGCCTCTAAGCACCATTCTTAAGAAGGGCTTTAATGCTGATGAAAAGTGAAACTGAGAACTCGAATCTGGTTTTCTTTGGACCCTTCCCCACATGCAGACAGCCTCAGATTATTCGAATTGCAATGGCCACGAGTGTGGAGTGTCACCGACACCAAATTCTGATTTTTGGGTGTTTGAGCAGGGCTCCTCAGGTACTGCAATCCACGAGCGTGACGTGTGGATTCGGAGTCTTGTTCACAACCAGAAAAGCCAGGTGTGTCTAAAGCCAGCACTTCACAGCCCAGCCCCTCTTACTCAACTCTGATAAAGTCACGAGGAGGAAGCGGTGCAAGGAGTAGGAGGTAGACCAGGAGCTGAACTACAGGCAGATACGGCAGCAGATCTCATTCGCAACCGGGGGAGTTTAAATGACACGGGCGCAAAGCGCATCCCCAGAGCATTTTCTGCCTATGTACCAAGAGAGTGCAGAATGGAATGAACGGGGAAAGGTGCGCTGGCCGGGTGGTGCTCCTCTAGACAATTAGGGGCTCTTCTGAGCAGCTGAGCAAAGGAGGCTATCGCATTACTGTAATTGGAAGCAGTTACCAGCTCTGTAACGGGGTCAACTTCCTAACTGCTGGTCCTATTTCTATGGAGAATATCAGTGCGGCATGAGGCTGCCCTTCCTTAGCTGCCCCACAGGCCAAAATGAGCTTGGGAATTATGGGTTGGGGCTCACCTGGCACGGGGTCCTGGTAATGATCCTTGAACCACCGGAATAGCCCGTTGACTGTTGGGAAGATCTGTCCCCGGTATCGGAACCCCTCCGGTGTTACAGTCACATACTCTATCCTGTAAGGTTGGGAAGGGTGAGCTATCCTGGCAACATACAGCTCTCATTCCAAACGGATGGGCAGGGCCCATGGTGCCCAGAGTCTAAGATGGTGGGTCAGAAATTAAGCGATCGCTGCCTAAGGAACAGACTCTGTTGCTCTCCCACCACCAGCCAGCTTCCAGCACAGCTCTGGAGGGCAGCCGAGAGTTCTCAAAGGAAATCCCAATGGCCAGCCCAATGAGACTGTGTGTGGGGCACCAGCCAGCCAACTCCAGGGCTCACACCCAACTCGGAACAGGGCAAGCCGAGACACAGCACACACGCACTACTTACCTTGGTTTGCCTCGTGGCTGGTAGCCCAGAAGGAATTTACCAGGCAGCTCTTTACAGGCACAGATAAAGTACGGAATAAAGGTTGGCTTCTCTTTCTTGGTTTTTACTAGGAGCTCCTCAAGTTTCTAGTCAGAGGGGACAAGAGAGAGAAATGTTCCATGGAGAGGCCCTGTCGGGTGAGAACTCTGGCTTCTGCCCAGCCCACCCCGGAGAAGTGTCCCTACACAGGCTGTGTCCAGTTATTCATCCAGGGCTCGTGTCACAATACGGAGCATGGCCCACAGGGCTAGGCGCTGTAACCGCTCATCCGGACAGACTCACTAGTGCTTGCTCAGCTCAAGGAGCTCCCGACAGAAGTCTTCAAGCCGGGGTGTCGGGAGCATCTCCTGAGCCGTGTCCCATCTGGAGCGATGGGACGCAGCCTTGCCTTCGCCTCCTCTCCCTGGCGTACACACGGCCCTTCAGACGCCCTAGGCAGTGCAGCAAGCCAGACACGCACCTCGTCGGATGGGCTTTACCTCAGCGCCAGGGCGGGGCACCGAGAGATCCTGTGTCCCCATCTCGCCTACCCAGACGGGAGCTCAATGGCGAGTGCTCGTACAGCTACGCAGCAACCTCTCCTAGGCTCACCTTCCTGTCCCCGCCACTGCAGTCCTGGTAGTATTTGTGACTCAGCAGGTCTCTAGCGAAAGATGCCATCGGCTGGACATAGCGAGCAACGATTTCATCCAGGTCCTCAAATTCCTGTGAACGAACACAGAAAGAGCCGCTTTATTTGGAGTTTGACTCACGATCTTCCAGGAACAAACTCAAATCCACAGCACTGAGCGATGGAAGCACAGAGGCTCCAACCCGGAATGGCTTGGGCAACGCCAAGAGGCGAACAGCACACCCAGCTAACCACTGGACACAGGACGTGCAGGACAAATGCTGCGTGCGATTAACACACCACTTGCACCCACCAGCAAAAGTGCTGGGCAGCTCCACGCCTCAGTCTCAAGGATAAATAGCAACTCCAACTCTGTTAGACAAGCTCGGTGGGGAAAGCTCTGGAGCGGGAAGGGAGCACCGCAGCGGTTGCACTGGACGGAGTAAATAGTGTTTCTCAAGAGGTGGGCTGCAACCCACAGAGCGTGCAGGGTGGAGGGCACAAAAGGTGATCAGGGGAGTCAGGAGGCACTGAAAACAGGAAAATCCACACTAAAGGAAAGAAAAATCTTGGTCCTTGCAGATTCTGACTCCTCAAGGTCAAGTATTCTCTGTCATCCTCCATAAGTGCACAATGAATCAGCTGTCCAGGCATCACATTACTTATGTTCAGGGTTAGAAGTAAGTGTAATGGGGCTGCTTAGAATAAAGGGTCGTCCCAACCTGGGAAGGCTGACATCTAACACTCATTTCCAGGATTGTTTTACACAGAAAAGCAACACTTAGTCTATTGCCTGGCTGCATGGAGGACATCAGCCAAGGATTCGCTCAGGAACCGGAAGCTATTTAAATTGGAAGCTGCTCCCCAACAGCCCAGAAGCAGCTGCCAGAAGAGTAAACCTTCAGGACCATGCTCCCTGCCTCCCTGGTTTTCCATGGCAGTTTGCGACACCAATACCTTCCTATGCAGAGCTCTGAGCCAGGAAGGGTCTTGGTTTATGAACAATTTCCATGCAATGTGTGCTGCACAGCTCTGGGGTGAGAGCGACAGTTGTGAACTCCTACCAGGGGCCAGTGCATCACATTCAGCCTTTTCTTGGTCCCTCGGGGGGCTGTGCCCACCCCCATGGTGAGCCACCATTGCATGTCCCAGGACCTGGGCTGGGATTCACTCCGCCACTTCCATGTCCCCCAGTCACGCTTCCAGCTGGCCCGTACCTCTGTGTTGATCCAAAGGGTGGAGCCCAAACTGAAGGCATTCTCCTTGCCCTCCTCTCGCACATCCACGTGCTGGTAGATCCCATCGTTCACCTTCCAGGTGACAGTCAGGTGGTTTTCCCCCTTGCTGCTTGGCCGGATGATGACGTCCCCTTGGTCCATGGTCTCCATCATCTTCTCGGCTTGTTTGAAGCTGATGTTATGGAATGAAGGGTGAGCTATCACCCTCTTGATGTATGCTGCAGGAGACAAACGGACAGTTAGCTTTCCTGGACGGTTGTTTGATTGCAAGTAATGGCCAATCCCCGAGACAGGTTGTAATGTCCGTATCCTACCTTCTCGAGGCCCATTGGGCTACTCACTTGTGCGCTGCTGTTTCCTTTTGTAGTCTTCCTCCTGTTTGTGATCTGCTGCCTCGGCATCGAAGTCATAGTAGGTGTCTTTGGGCAGCTTCCATTCATTGTTTTTATCCATCAGGTCCGACGTCCTGCAGGTCAGGTCTGCACTGAACTTCTCAATGTCTATCTTCATGATCCTGCAGTGAACAGTCATTCCCACCTGCAGAAGATGGGATTAGTCAACAGGTGCAACCCACGTGCTGTGCCCATCACTTGGAGTGCCCTATCTCAATCTCGCTGGCAGGTCAGGCATGCAGCTTACTTGGAGTATTTAAAGGGAAAACGGTTTACCTACTATCGCTACAATGACGCTACAGAGGACTGGACCTGGAAGAGCGTAGAGGAGAATCTGCCTCTTCCTGTGTGCATTTCACAGCCCTTTACACAGCGTCCCCTAGCAGCGGCTGAGGGGAAAGGGGAAGTGAACAGACAGCAAGCAGCCATAAGGTGTGTGCGGGGGCACATTTTTCAGCCTGTCCAAAAGACTCTTCTAAAAGAACAGGCAGCAGAGAAACCTTCGTGTTGAAGGAGCTCTAGCAGAAACTGCAATCTTGTAGTACATTTAAACGTGTGCAAATGGAGAGTGTCACCTTTAAGGGATGGCCAGGGTATTCCTTCATCTAAACATTCATCCCCTCAGCAAGAATCCCAAAGGAGAGCGTGGGTGTCAACCCTTCTCTTTTCATTATGTGCAAGCCATGGGATTCTACTCAAACCGAGACCAAGAAAGTCGGATGAGCCACAGATAGCTTCTCTCAGTTGAATCTACCATGAGTGAGGGGGGAAATCACCTTCCAGGAACCTAGCAGCCGTCCCTCAAGTCTTTAGAAAGCTAGGCACAAAGGTCAGCTCTTCCTTAGAATGCCTGCTAGCCTCCTAGGCTCCGACTGTGCTAAATGGTCCCTGCCGCACCAGGCAACCTGATTAACAGCTCCCACCAGCAGCGAAGGGAGATTTGCAGTCTGGGAGAAGGCAGCTAACATGACCCAAAATTCATTCAAGTGACAAAGAGAGTCACAGGGATGTCTGGGAAGAGTGCAGCTAGCTCAGCCTGTGACACTAGCTCGTTAGAGCCTCTACCCGGAGCTGGCAGAGTAGACGAACTGTTTTCCTACCTTCACCCTTTCTTCTGGACGCTTGACCACCTTGTCGCTGAGAAACTTCGTCGGTATGAAGCCAGTGACCCCATTGTCCAGCCGTGTCTTCACCCCAATAGCTTGGCCAGGGCAAGAGCCACTGTCAAAGTGATTCCAAACCTTAAAGAAGCAGGAAAACCACAGCACTGACTGAAAGGGATCCCATCCATCACACAGTGGGGGGTGGGGGTGTGCTTTGCAGCCGGGGAGAGTCTGCAGCAAGGCGGGGCTCTGCTGAAACTACACGGCTCTGGAACGGCTCATTATCCAGGCTGCTGTCTGTCACCCCAAAACACAACCACCTCTAAGAGCAGGACCCCTAGGCTGGCTCTCAGATTGAGAAACAGCAGGGTGAAATCAGGGCAGCTTCTCTGCACAAAACAGAGGAGAGCAAGGTCTCAACAAACCCACCTGGGTGACAAGGAGCTGTTGTGGACGATCCCATACCCATGGCACCCCTAGTCAGGGGTGCGGTCAGGACTAGAAACAGAAATATTCCTAGGACGTGTGCAGCAGGCTCAGAGCCGAGTGCTGTCGGCAGGGGAGACAGCCCCTGCCTCCTCTCCCGGAAGGCCCCGCAGCTCCCATTACCTCACTGAGCTCCGGGAAATTATCCTGCTGACAGAAGGGACACTGCCAGAGGCCCGTCTCGTCATTGCGTATCGCCTGATCGTAGCTTTCGCCCTGTGGCCTGCGGTGCGCGATCCCAGTCACACTGCAGGTGATCATCTTACCTGGGGGGACAGGAACCGGCAGCATGTCAGGCTTGGCCAGCACCCCGACCGCGATGCCCAACAGCCCCTGACCAACGTGCGGCCTTCCGTAAAAGCCATCGAGTGCTACACTCCCTGTACCCACTCCAGTCGCTGTTCACTAGGCTGTCCTCCTCCCCAAGCTCTGCTGCTGGTGCAGCTTTCGATGGCATAGAGGGAAAGGGGCGTACCTATGTAGAAAGTCTCTGGTGTTTCTTTGGTCAGCATATTGAAGACCTCCTCTGTGTTAGGAGAACGGTATGGAGTTCTCAGGTCCTTGTATCGGCAACTCAGCTCCGCTCGGATGTCGTACAGAGTGATGTGCTTGTCGCCGTAACCCTGTTGGTACAATGGCATGGCCCATGTCCGGCAGAGCTCACATTGCACCGGCCCTGCGCCACAAAACCCAGGCTGCTCCACCCCCTCTTCCATCACCAGCACAGACCTGTCTCTCCAGCTCTTCGGCAAAGGCATCAAGATCCAGGTCTTTCAGCCGCTCGGGGTTTTCGAGGATCTCCTCTAGAGCGCCGGCTGGATTGGCATCTTCGGCCGACTCATCATATTCCAGGGCATCCACTGCCATTTTCCTCGCCCATTCATAGGTTTCAGGGTGGACCCTGGACCCATCCAGGACTTCAATGTAGGAATCCGTGCTAAAGGAATTCAAACACATGCATCAGTTGGGAACTCTGCAGGGCAGAGGAGCACTCGTAAGCCAGAGGATGGAAAACGACCCAGCAGAACGTGCTGCGGATCTCCACAGTCACGTTCAGCGACAAAATTTAGCTGCTTTGGGGGAACATGGATTCTCGCAGATTCCTAAGAACTAGGGAAGAGTAGAGTGCAACATGCAGTCACCCACAGCACATGGGCATGCCTGGATCTGCGTGGCAGGGCTCGCGCCCTCTATCAGAGCACTGTGGCTACAATTGATTGCCTCAGACCAATCAGGTACGGTTGGCTGACAATGCGACTCTCCATACCAAACTGCTTCAGAGGTGCTTCACTCCAAGAGACCCGGCATTCACGCCAGTGGGAACTGTGTCCTGTAATCGCCAATGCCCCAGCTCTCGGAAGGTCCAGACCCTCAGGGAGGGGGAGCCAAGCTGAAGTTTACCTGGCTGCCCTGTTTGTTCCAGAGACTCCCTCCTGAGACCCGGGGCTACAGACAGCACAGCACTGTAGACAGCATGATCCCTGCCCAGGGACCATCCAGACATTTAGAAAGAGGTTTCAAACTGCCAGCACACTTGGTTTAGAACTAGGTGTGATTAGTAAAAGGGTTTTTAAGCTCTATACGTTTCTCCACACAAACGCCCACAGGCTTCCTTGCAGTGTAAGAGCTAGCCCAATTCTTGTGCTATGCCGATGCCCCATGCTGGGGGCTGTTAAAAAAAAAAAATCAATCTGCAGGACAAGACCTAAAGAAAAGGCTTGAGCGTGTGGTGCGCTGAATCGGATAGGACACTGACTTGGTGAAGAACTGATTCAGCTTTGGTTTGTCTTCACGCCCAAGGGCCCCCAATCACAGCAAAGAAAGAATTAGTGCTGGCCCAGAGAGAGACTCAGAGGAGTAATCACTAATCACCCAACGTGGCTGGACACGAGAGGCTGCGGCCCAGAATTTCCTGGGAATACGGCCTTGCAGAATGAAACCCCAGCAGCTCGCCTGGCGTGGCGCTCAGCACCACCTAATACCAACCTATCACCCAGCGACGCAGTGTCAATTTTGATGAAGCCGGCACAGTTGATGAAGACCTTGGGTCCCATGTGACACATGGTGACCAGCTGAGTCCGGTTCTCCAGCCGTGTGTTGTTTTGTTTCAGGATCTAAGGAAGGGGATGTTCGTGTTAGCTTTGCAATGAAGTATGTGGAAGGGGGAGGGCAGGCAAGGAGAAAGGGGCCCCAGAATGAATAGTGACGGGCCCCAAGAGAGTTTCTGGCACAGCCACCCGGCTCCTGTTGTATTCGCCCCTGCCCTGCTGTACAGGAAACATCTGAAGCCACGCTGCAGGCAGGACGGCCCCGCTTCTCAGAGTGAAGAGAGGTACTTGGTCTTTCCCTTTGGGCGTCCTAAAGCAGATGGGAGTCCTGCTCCCACAGCGTAGCTTGCCGGCCACTAGCGGGAGCTCAGGAATTTGATGGATCTGCTGAGAAGACTGGCCCATACACAGCTTCAAATTCACTGCAGTGCAGTCACACTCTGACACAGCAGGCGTGCAGGCCCTTGCACACTACCTCCCAGGAGTAGCTTTAACACAATGGCAGCTCTAGGGTGGCAGAGAACACCTCCACTCTTACCTTGAGCAGGTGGGTTCCTTTGCGTGGCCCCAGGCCACACACGTACTGTAGCAGGGCCTGGCTATAGGGGTGAGCAATTGCCCGATTGACGTCCACTCCCACCTCGTTCACACGGTTTATGAACTCGCAGTAGAGGGCATTCAGCAGCTCCTCCTTCACCACATGTTCCTGCCAAGGAGAAGGGGGTCACTGGTGGCGGATGTGCCCTATGCTGCTCCAGAGCAGAGCTGTGCGGACTCGGGTCCCCTGAGCTGTACCTCCCCTTAGGCTCAGCAGAGCAGAGATTCCTTTTGGCCAACAGCAGTCTGCTCTAAGGCCACGGGGCAGGTGAGCACTGAACACTAGAGAAAGGGAGCAGAGAAGAGCCACGCAAGCTGGACCTATCATAGAACAGGTGGACGTCACACTGGCTCAGCTTAGGGCCGTGTTCCTGCTGCTGCTCATTCCTGCGGGGAAACGTTGTTTTCTGACTGAGAGCCCCATAGGAACCGTTACCTGCAGAGGGTGAAGTTTCAGACACAGGATATCCTCATCCGAGCTGCAGACCTGAGCAAACTCTATCAGGGGGTCCTGAATGCGGCGTGCCAGTGAGACAGCTTGACGCAGCACAGGCGGGTAATCACGGAACTCACTCTGCAGGAGGATGGGAGAAGGTTGGCCAGGCTCAATCCAGCCCTCCCCAATACGTACCTTCGGCACTCCACCCCCAACAACTTGGTGCCTGCGTCTGCAGCGAAGGCCAAGCAGGATCCCTGGTGGGGTTTAGTGAGACAGGCCAGTCTCATGGCCACCAGGGCAAGTCAGGGCTGCCTGCCAGGAGCACAGGGGAACGAGCCATGGGTTGCTGGGGCACAGTACAAGCAGCTGGCCAATTACCTCCGACTTCCGACTGTTCATGTAGAGAATGGCCAGCTCATTGTCCACCAGCTCCACCCCAATGGAAGACAGCTGCTGGCCCTGATCCAATTCATGGACAATCCGCTTTACGTCCTCCATCAGCATCTGGGCATCCCTGGGGAGACGTGGCCGGGGAATGGGAGTAAGATCAAGCCACCCAGCACCCATCCCTCCCAACTGACCATGGGTGGGCTCCATCAGCCACACGCACAAGACGGGAAGCCAGCCAGCGAACTGAGCAATACACAGCAGGGACCCACTTGGGGGCTTCGACCTTTCCTTATGGCAGCCCCCTCTACAGGTCTCAGGACAGGGACCCTTGGCAACCAGCTCCCCCATCTACCTGGCCTGAAGGAGACAGAGGCTCCATGGCTCCAACTGACCACAAACAGGGACTGAAGCCGCCCACGGCAGAGATCTCTGGCTACCACAGGCAGGCAATCCTGCGGCCCTGCTCTGCTGGAGGGGCAACGTGGGCCTGTGGCATGAGGGGAAGGGGAACCAACGGCCTGCGTGAGGGACGGTGGAGCGTGAAGCAGACGCTCTTACCTGTTCTCTCCTGCAATTGTCACCACGTGAGGCTTCTTATTCAGAAGGAATTTTTTCAGAGTTTCAATATCCTGGGCCTGGAGCGAAGAAAAGACAGCAAGATCCCCATGGCAACAGAGCGGCGAGCAGGACCGGCTAGAGAGCTGCCCGGTACCATGCGCTGTGCCGGGGGCTCCCATTACATGATCCACCCGTGTGAAACGTGTCCAGGCTCTTCCCAGACAAGACGGCTCCTCTCAGCTGAGGAGAGGTTAGCGGTGGCCTGCTCAGAGTTACAGGGACAGTGTGAGCCAGACACAGAAATAGGAGCCCTTCCCAACTGCCGCCCTGCAGAGACCCCTGAAATGGCAGCTCCCTGAACACACAAAGATCCAGTCAGACCATGGGGAACGAATGGGCAGCAAGGCCTGTCTGTGGACTTTCACAGAGGCTCAGTGTCAGCGGCCAGGGACCCTCAGCGTCGTTCGATGGAAACAACCCCACATGCAAACTTGTGATTTCTGCCCCAAACAGAGGGCTGAGATTACGGCGCTCCCTGATCCACTCTGCAGCAGAGCTGGCTTTCTGAAGTACCATCTTTTATGACCATCTCACCCCCGAATACACCCCCGCACATCCCCTCCTCGTTCCTAGGTGTGAGTCAAGAACTCCTCTGTTCACAAACACCAAGTTCTGCTCCCAGTTCTGATCAGTCCATTTCAGGCTCCAGCTGACCGACAGGCTTGGGATGGCTCGCTGCCATCCGTGTGCACTGTCCCTCTTCAGCAATCATCTTGGGAACAGGAGTCCCCCCCCAACTCACCTTCTTATCTCGCTCCTCCTCCCGCCAGGCGTTCCTTCTCTTTGTGAAGTGTGGCAGCCGCAGGAAGTCCGTAACC
The DNA here is from genome assembly GCA_007922175.1 of Pelusios castaneus. Taxonomy (NCBI): domain Eukaryota; kingdom Metazoa; phylum Chordata; order Testudines; family Pelomedusidae; genus Pelusios; species Pelusios castaneus. Next base: position 370,333 of record ML686098.1, read on the forward strand.
TCGCCTTCGCCATTAACGAGGGCGCAGAACACGGGGTGGTCTCTGCAAAACAAACGGCCCCTGAAGTGATGGGAAGAGAACAGTACCCCATGTGAACGCAAGAGCAAGCCAGCCCTCGTACCTGGCGGAGGAGAACGCAATGCCCAGTACCCGAATTCCCTTCCCCTGATTTTCATCCATGAAATCATCATCTTCCTCCACCTGCTGGTCTGGACGGTAGGGAGACACCTTCAGCCAGTTGTATAGCTTCCGGCTGCAAGCCTGAAGGACAGAAGAGGAGGAGTGAGAGGGAGAAAGGCCCATTCCCCCCTCAGGTCCCCTGAGGCCCATGGCCTCCATCAGCAAGGCGGAGGGGCGCCTGCACTGAGCTTGATGCAGGGCAAGACACAGAAGCTGAGGAGAGCTAGAGAGGCGGCTCTTTCCAGCCGGGATAGCCAGTCACACGTCTAGTGTGCTAGCGGATGCGCCTCTGGGGCCAGAGCTCACACACCAGGTCTGTATTAATGTCACCGGCCCGCAGCTCCTAGCACGGCGCTTTGAGCAGAGGATCTTGTCCCAGAACCATCGGATTCTAGAGCCAAGAAGTGACAGGTGCGGCAGTCAGGATCAGAGATTATTGCTTCTTCACCACAGAGCCAGGCGTCAGCCAGGGTGCTACTGTCCAGCTCAGAGATCTGGCACATACTGGTCTGCAAGGTCTGACAGTGACCTCGAATGGCCTGTCTGTCTGAGGGCCATTGAGAATCATATCTAAGGCGGCTCTTTCCTTCCTAGCCTTGGGACTGAGCAAGGCTCGCGGATGTTCCTGTCTGTCCGTCCCCCACCTCCTTGGTACCGCCCTCATTTGCCCAGCCAAAGGACTCTCTCCACTTGTAACCTGTGAGTGCTGAGTCCAGCCCTGCTGGAGTCAGCATGGTCCCAAGCACGTCTCACCTTAATGACGTACTCTTTGGCCTCCACCAGCAGCTTGTTCTTCAGCTCTTTCGCCATCTGCACGTAGAGGAACTGGTTGAGGGCGCGCTCAATGGCCATGGTGCGCTGCCGATTCCACTCCTGCACCTGGTGGCTGAACTCGTCCCGGTAATAAAACTGCTTGATTTCCTCGAAGTACGTCTGGTCGCTACCGTACCTGCGTATGAGGGGGAGATCACGCCAGGCCCTGCTGATCCCAGCAAATGTGGTGCCTATGGCCTTCCATGCAGGAGATGGCCACACCCCAAAGCAGATGTGGAAGGGCTGCAGGCCCCCAGAGGCCAGCATCTGCCCAGTTCAAGCCTATTCTTCCCTTCTGGTGAGGAACATGCACAAGGGAAAAGTGGATTATAACGTTCTGCCCACAGATCCTCCTGCGGCTGAGCTGCATTCTCTTTTCGCATGGCTTGCTCTTGCACAAACTTCCAGTTACATTGCTCCTGGTGGAGGCCTGTGCCAAGGTGTGGGGGCGACTCCCCAGGGCTGGAGCCAACTCCCCCACTGTTCCCTTAAGCCAGCCAGAGACAGGGGCCCAGTTTTACTCGTCCAAGGGTTGTGCGAGCAACTTGCCGGGAAGCCCAGAGGCTCCCCAAGTCTGAGTAAGAAGGGGCACACATATGTCCCCACATACAGGAAGAGCAGGGCCTCGCATTAGGGGAGCACCGATACTCATGTTGCGGGACAGCGGTGAACCTCATGCCACCCGTGATGGAGGGGGTGAGTTAGTGCCGAGGAGGCTGGCAGGGCCAAGAGTGCAGGAGGCGGGGGTCAGCTACTGAAGGGGGCACAGCAGGACCACTCACCCCTCCACTCCTTTCATGTCAATGCTGATGTCGATGGTCAGCAGCCCCTCCTCCTCGGCCAGGCAGATCTTCAGAAACTGGTCGTCTCGCAGCTCCTTCACGGGCTTGTTCTTCAGGTACTTACAGGAATACGCATAGTGGGCTTCATCCACATCCTGCCGGCCGAGAAAGAGCGGAGTCAGGGCCCCGGGCAGCCAGGGCCTTGGGCACAGGGTTCATGGAACGAGACCCAATCCCTCCGCGCCACGTCTGCACTCTGGGCACGACCCCATTGCGGCTCTGATTCTGCAGCTATGTGGGAATAACCCAACAGCATTGTGGCCGCCTACATGGACAGAAGGGCTTTCCCATCGATGTAGGAACACCGCCTGCCCAGGTCACAGTAGGTAGGGCGACGGGACCATTCCTCCATCCACCTAGCCGCGTCTACACTGGCGGAGTTAATTCATGCAGGACTTAACATTTTAAGATTAGGCCATGCCTTAAGACCAAGACTCAGATTTCAGTGCCCGCCTTCCCCAGGGGCGGGGCGGGCTCCACAAACCAACCCTGTGTCTTGGCAGCAAGGGTTACAACACACGAAACGGCGGGGGTTAAATCAGAGTTGCAGAATAATGATGGACTCCTGGGGTCATCCCCACCTTGGCCTCTCATGCTCCCAGATCTGTCCACAAGGGAGCAGTACTGGACCCCAGCTACCCCCCACCAGAGAGCTGCCATGCTGGGCTTCCTCCAGCCCTCTCCAACCGAGCCCAGCTCACACCAGGCAGCGAGCTAACAATGCAGGCACCAAGCCAGGAGCCACACTTCCCTTTCGAGGCAGGAGGAACACGCACATTATTGTGCCATGCAAGATGGACCATAACTCCTTGCCTCTACACCCCTGCGCTGCTTGGCCAACCGCCAGCCTGCAGCCGACACCCGTGGGGCAGCGCTCCACTTCCTTACCTTTTTACCCTTCTTGGTGGGTGCAATGTTGAGTTTGGCTCTCTCTTGGAAAGTCTGTCTCAAGACCTGCCTGACCAGTGGCTCTCGGGCTATCTGCAGCGCCACCATGTAGCGGGCTCCTTCCAGCACTGCCTCAGGGGTCGGGAACTGGCTGAAAGGAGCAACAAAGCCCAGACACAGGATTGCAAATGCCCGATGCCACCTGTGCCTACGCGCCCCAGGGCCATCCATGACAGCACTGACCTGCACACGTAATCCTTAGCCAGCTCCAGGGGCTCTGCCGGGAACTGCTCCGTCTCGTGACGCTGGTAGCTGTCCCGAAGATTTTCTCCAAACTGCTCAGGCGTCAGGCCAAATTTCTTAGCCAGGCCGTCTAGGGCAGAGAATGCACAAGTACGCAAGGCACGTGCTGATCCAAGCCACCCACCCTCATCTTGCAGACAGAGCCCTGGCTCTGAGCGAGGGCAGTGCCTACGATAAGCAGTGTGCTGTCTGCAGCCCGGTAGTTCCTTTTATCACTGAGCTGTGTTATTGGCACAGGAACTCACGCTCAGTGCGTGATGAAGAGATACAGTAGGGTAGAGCTACAGGGGTCCGAGACCGACAAATATCAGGAGAACAAGTGTGAAAGGCCCACTGGTAAGATTTCAGCTTAGCCACAGTAGGTCAGTCACTCATGCCCAAGCCTGACCCTATGGCACATGTAATAAAACCACCAAATCGACTCAGAAGGGACCAGTGTTAGCTAAGCTGACCTCCCGTACAGTGCAGGCCACAGAACCTCACTACCCCCTCCTGCAATAACCCTCTAACCTAGGACTGAGTTAGTGATGTCCTCAGGCTGTGGTTTAAAGACTCTACAGTACACAGAATCCACCAGCAAGTGACTGTGATGGATGGACGTTACGGAAAACACGTCACTATGTACCCAGCCAGGCCGCAAGACACCCGATGGTAACATTACGGAAGGGTCTGCTCTGGCTGTAGATCGCCCTAAAAAAAGGCCGAGTGAAGGTTAAAAGTGGAGCACCCCGAAGTTTATGGGATGTGGAAGTACACACAAGGAAAAGGGGGCTTGAAGCCTGATGTATGTAGGCTTGGACTCTTGCATGGTGTGCAGACAGGTATGCGAGTGTAACATACAATACAATCACCATTTTTACTTCTACTGGTCCCTGTATTGGTCCCGTCATGGGCTCCAAAGTCTCTCACCCACCGCCAGCACCACGGGGCCAAACTCACTCCCCAAGGATGGTGTAGTTTAACACAGAACTATCACAGCCCTTTTGAAATAGAGGCTACAGCTCCTAGGCCTGACGCTACGCTGCATGGCAGGCTGAAAACTCCACGGCTGACCGAGCGCGGCCCTTACCCAGCCCAGCAGTTTGACAGATGGTGTACATATCCCTGCGGGATGCCTGCTTCAGCTCGGGCCCCTTCTGCTCTTCATCCTCTGCATCCTCTCCTTCACCTACAGGGGAGCAGTGTCTTTATGGAGACGTGTAAGACACCTGCAGTGTCTCAGCTGCAAGCTGCCCCTGGCCCTGGATTCTGGGACATGCAAACTGGAGAGCCTGCTCAGCTGGGTGTACTCAACAGTCCAAGGAGCACCCATGGCCTAGGGACCGTGGCAGGAAGTTCAACTGCATTCTGCATCAACAACTTTAATTGTCAGCAAGCTGCAGAATTCTGGAGTGAAAACCCACAGCTGCCCCGTAAGAGGCACCTTCTATATCCTGACAGGAGAGGCTGGAGGTCTTGGCAGCTAGCTAAGGGAAGCCAAGCATCTGGCACCAGGGCAGCTGTAGTTTGCGATCACATTGACTCTGAATGGATTGGACGGAGGGAGGAAGAATTAAAGCTGGGGCTGCTGGACAACGGCCCACAGCCACCCGCCTCTTCAGATAGCAAAGTGGGGCCAGCTCCCTGCACTCAGTGTTGTTTGACCTCAGTGGGCGCGGACAGGCTGCACACGCAGACGGAAGAGGAGTCGACTGAGATGCAGTGCTCTCTGCTAGAATGACACTACAGTTGCAAAGGGGATTCATGGCAGATCAAGAGCTAATTTCAAATGGGAGGGAGAAGTGGGTCTGCGTGCCACGTGTGCACGCCTGCATGCCGAGGGAGGAGCAAGCACCTAAATGTCGCATAACTGTTTTTAAAGCAGCTGCCCCAGGGTCACTAGAGCTAAAGGCTAAATCATTTTGGGACAAACCTTCTGCTTCTCCTGCATCCTCCCGGACTCGCTTGTGTTTCTTTCGGCTGGCTTTGGCTGCATTCTGCATCCTGGGGATGTCTCGCCCATAGTACAGCAGGAAATGGTTATACACGTCTTTCAGCTCATCCATGGACTGCACGTCCTTCAGCCTACAATGTGCAAGGCCAGGACATCATTCCCCATGTGGGCTGGGCTGCGACCAGTGCACGGGGAGCCAGCTGAGTGAGTGGCAGCTCTTCCGTTTGCTGCCCACCTTCCTGGCTTCCCATGGAAATGGCAGCAGCTGGTGATGATGCTGTTTGAACCCGGCATACTGAAAAGGGGCTTGGTGCTGCCTGAGACCAGCAGAAAATACAGTGCGGGGCACTTCAGAGCTAGAGTGCCAGTTGGCCATCTCAGCAATTCCAAAGTGCTTACTTGCAGCAACGCCACCTCCAGCAATTCTGGGCTCAGTCCCTCTCCCCCACACCTCAAAGGGAGGCCTGTGGGCCTAGTGGCCTTATGCCAGAAGCTTTGACTCAATGACGGTGCCATGCAGGGTCCCAGGTGGCGGCTTCTGCCCTCCCCAAGGAGACCCCTGAGGAACCCGGGAGGCTGCGTAGCAGATACTGCCTCAGCTGCCTGGGAACCTGAATGGTGGAAAATAAATAAGCTTGGCTCAGGGGAGTGGAGCTGAGCTCAAGCGGCAGGATACACATCCATGCTCCCATCTGCCAAGGCCCCTTTAAGTCACCAGCCCCTGGGGAAATGGCACCCGTACCCCTAGCGATGGGCCTGATTCCTAGAGTCTGCGGTGCTCGGCGACACCCAAACAGCACAGAAAAGCTGCCCTGAACGCACTGGCCGGTTCAGAGATGGTGGACAGCGTGCCTGTCCGTCTGAGCGCCACGTGCTGGAGAGTACACGCCTCACCTCTCCATGTCAGTGGTATCGAGCGCCCTTATTCCATCAGCCAAAGGTTTGTCTGGATCAGCAGAGATTTGCTCGTACTGGTACGCCTGCATCTTCTCAAACAGACGGGTCAGGTTCTGCTTGCGGATCTTCAGTTGAGTCCACTGTAACACGTAGCAGAAAGAAGTGGGTGCTGGCCCCGCTCTGCTGGGAACCCACTGTGTGTAGCCCCGCTACCTCCCCTCTCTGATCTCATGGCCCAAGGCGGGTCCCCAAACACCCACGCTGCTGGTGCTGTAAGAACATTTGTCCACAATGTGACATCTCAGCCTGCTGAGCCCAGGTCCAAGAAGCACGGCAGGTCTCAGCTCAGGGAGACGTGCTCCGAGCAGAGCAGGCCCTGGCTCACTGCAGCTGGAAGAGTCACTATTAGGAAACAGAACATGGCCACCACCTCTTCCCAGCCAGGTGCCAAACGGTAGCAGAACCACAAGAAAAGGGAGAGCATGTCTCCAGTGCCAGGAACATGGGCTGGAGACACCTAACAAACATGGCTAGCTGGGCGTGGTGAACGCAACGCTTCCGTTTCGGTCTCGGGCAAACAGCATTTCGGAGCAAGCCCTGTCCCTCACCTTCTCATCCCACTGCCAGACCCTCCACAGGTCGTTGATGTGCAGCTCCGGCTCAACATACTCCTTCCTGTAGAAGGCGATGAATGGGACCTAGGGCAGAAACAAGACCCGGCAGTGCCAGGCCCCAGGAGGAGTCACTGGGGGTGGGCAGGAAAAGCTCTGGGACCTTGCTAGGACAGGTTCCTGGAGCCCACGCCTTGTGAATGGGACTCTGGGAGCCCCAGGCCTTTGGCTGTGTGGTGTCCACTCATCTCCACTCCCGGGAGCGCAAGTGAGGGGCTGGGCTGGAGCATGTGTGGGTTACCAATTAGAGAGATGACTCCTCAGCCCCTTGAGTTTGGAGTCACCCTTTACACCCTTCCCGCCTCTTCAATTCATCTCTGGGGCTGCTCTGGCTCCCGCAAGATGAGGTGTGCTCAAGACAAGTCACCTCTGGCCTGCCCAGCCCTTGCTGGCCCACGTTCACTCTTTCCATTGGCCCAGGCAGACTGCCTGCCGCTCTGCCTCCTAGCCTAGACCCTCCCTCTGCAGTGGAGCTCTTCCCCAAGTAACCTCGAAGTGCTGGTTCCTCATGAAGTTCAGGGCTTCTTTAATCTTCTGGATGGTGCTAGGCCCCTTACGGTTGAAGCTGCTGCTGGCCTGGCCACGGTCCAGGTAATCGGAACTTTCCTGAAAGAGGCAACCCCATGCTTAGTGCTTCCCATGGCCACCTCCCCAGATGCTGGGTGGGCCAGCTGGTCCTGTCTCTGGGGCGACAGATCCAGGCAAAGGGAACAGAATGTCCCCAATTAACAGACTGATTTCAGAGCCTAGTACATTGTGTAGCCCTGACTGACAAAGTGCAGTTATGATAAACAACACGGTCCTGGGGCACTTTTAAAGACCAACTGATTTATTTATCGCATGAGCTTTTGTGGGAGAAAATCCCACTTCGTCAGACGCTTTGAAGTATCTCATCAAGGGGAGTGATGGGTAGAAGCAACACTTACGACCCCAACGCGCCGCTGCTCAGCAAAGAGCTTTGTGAACTACAGTGCCTCCCAGCCCCCTGAGGGAGGCTTCATCACCTTCAGTTTACAAAGGAAAAGTGGATTCAGGCGTCCTACCGCTGGATTACTTTGGTCGATCAGTAAGGAACCCAGCCACCAATTGTCCCAGGAAAGAAGGTGACACCTCACTCCAGGAGGAGTCCCCCCAAGCAAAGTGTGCTGGAGAGAGTGTCCAGACTTGTTACCTGCAGGGAAATGGTAGGTGTGGCAAAGGCGTTCCTGTAAATCCAGTCAGCTTCTTCCTCCAATTCATCATCTTCAGCACTCTTCACAGGGATGGAGCGCAGCTGTAGGGGAAGCCACACAACACATCGGGCATGAGGGCCCCAGAGCCGTTCCTTCCATTATGCACAGGAAGGTCTCAGAGAACAAGTATACCTAGGGGTCCATTAACAGCAGCTTTGGACCACAGGACCTAGCCAGACCTGCCCAGCTTGACCAGGCGATGCCCAGCCACTGCTTGGGGGAACTCCAGAAAATTCTGCAAGGGGTGCACGGGTGACACTGTCAATTAAACCGGAGCCCCCCAAATCCTTCTCTTCTCTACCTGGCCCACGGGCTCTTCTATTCCATCACTCTGCACCCTGGGACTAGCTCTGCGCTAAGTCTCCTGCCACGTTACCCCAGCCCTGCAACGGATGGCAACAAAGCACCAGTGACGGCTGCCAGACTCCTGGCTTGCAGAGCTCCGCAGTCTGTTCTCCCCCCGTCTGCCCCAGGGCACGCTCCGCTGGCAATCCGTCAGTCTGGCAGGACAGGAGAAGTTTAGCTAGGCCCCATGGGCATTCCTCCAAGACGACTGCGGCACTCCCATGCATTTGAAGAAAACCAATTCCAATGCAATACCGACAGGGAAAAGGTCCCTAGCTGTGTCATGAGGGTGGGTCCAGGGTCTGCCAGGAGTTAAGGGCTGCAGGCGGCGTGGGGTAGGACAGAAAACTTAGACCATTCCAAGGGGAAGAAATTACGAAAAGGAAGATTTAGTCTGGATATCAGGAAAAGTCCCAACACAGGCGGGGAACACGTCCTGCAGGAAGCAACACACATGCCAATTGCTAGGGCCATTACAAAATGTCTGCAGCAGTGAGGCTGGAAAGGCCAGCATTACCCACAGGACACTGCACCAGAGGCGCAGCTGGCTGGCACACACCCCGACGTGAGCAACGCCAGCGGCAGCTCCCATCCTGCCTGCTCAGCATCAGCACATGGTACCAGCACCACGGCCTCTGGGGGAAAGTCACCCTTGCTATGACGCCCCCCTCGCCCTCACCTGGAACCTCTCCGGCATGTCTGTCACACGGATCTCATTGTCCTGGTCGGTCAGGTGACTGCTCTCCAGCTCGCTGGGCTCATACATTTCAAAGATGCTGCGGCGACTGACGCGCTTCTTGGCGGCCTTTTTGGGTCGGACGCGAATCTCGCCTTCGGCCTCCTCATCCTCGTACTCGTATTCCTCCTCCATCTCCTCATCGTACTCATTGTACTTCTCAAATTCGTCATAGTCGAAGTCCACGCCGAAGATCTCCTGAGCCTCCTGCAAAGCCCTGAGGGAGAAAAGGCAGTTCCCAAAGTCCATCTCACGGCTGTGCGTACCATGGCAGCAGTGTTCATGGCTCTCGCAGGGCACGGCTGGATGCGCGCATAGCTCATTCAGATCGACTCCAAGCATGTGCTGCTTTGTGTCGAAAGAAGAGGTATCACATCCAGCTTCGAGGAATTCTCCCCCAAGATGCGGAGACACTCGGGCACGGACCTTGAAGACCATGGGTGCTGCAGAATTGTCCTGGGAGGGCCACGGCCCTATGGCAGGGACTTGTCTTCTAGCAAAGGAGATCCCCCCGGGAGATGAACTGAGTGGAACTAAATCAAGCTTGCCCTGAATGGTGGAAGCGAGGTGCACGCAGCTAAGGCACCTTCTCCAGACCAGCTAACCACTGATGGCCCAGAATGACAGCTCTGCTCCCCGCAGGAACTGGGCAAATGACAGGGAGTGGGTGCGCCTCTCCCCAGCACTGGTGTACTGAACAGGAACAGCAGCCCCAAGGCGCCAGTCTGCACAGATAAGTATGGGCCTGGTTCAGGGAGGCTGGGGGTGTCTCTGCGAAGGGACTGGGCTGATGTCACTGCAAGAAAGGGACCATCTTCTGCAAAGGGAGGGAGATCTGGCCTCTCCCCAAATCACAAGCTCAGGACTTGGACTCCTGGCTCAAGGCCCTGGATCCAGTCTTAGCTAGGTTTCCCCAGGAGGGGCCCAATGTGACGAGACGGGGGCAGAGAAGAACAGGCCAGGCTGCAGTTGTAAGGGCTGAGGAACCTAAGCAACGTTCTCCATGTCCCAGCCTCCCCACAAACCTTTGCTTCAACTTACGCATCTGTGTAGCCAGGGAGCTTCTTCCGCCACTTGGGCTTCTTCAGAGGTTGCCCGTCGTCGTCCACTATGAAATCATCAATGTCTGGAGATGGAAAGGGTGGTCAGAGATCGACTGGGACGTCTGACAGCACATGACCAAGGCCCTCGTAAAGCCAAAGCTCTGCTCCCGGTTCCAGTTACTGCTGGGCACTACATTGAACACGCCACCCAGGACCTGCCTCTATGCCCTAGAGCTCCAGGGCCCAGCCAAGCGCAGCTCACACCCACAAAGGTGAAGACAGCTTGTGCAGGGAAATCCTCACTGGGGTATTAGTCACCAGGGTAAAGGGACTGCTATCGGGCTGCTGCCCAAGGAAGGCCTTTGAGCAGTCGCGCTGCCTGCTGGCTCAGAGCTGTTCCCAAGCGCCCGGAGACATGACACTGTGCCCCTCACTGGCAGCTGTCACCACCACAATCCTGGGGGCAAGCAAGGCCAGAACAGCGACTGAGTGTCTGGGATTTGCCTCTCCTCTCTGGGGCTCCAGGCAGAGACTGGCCACATCTGTAACCCCAGCAGGACACTATTTGGGAGGCGGGTGCAGAGTATGAGCAGCAAATTCACCCCCACTCCGGGACCAATCAGTTCCGGCCCCCAAAACACTGTGCAGAAACCAAGCTGTAGCGCGCACAAGGCCCAAGGAGGAACAGCCTTTGATGCCTACCAGATTCGTCTTCCTCCTCTTCCTCGTCCTCGTCTGGGGGAGCTATGGGAGCGTCAGCAGCCTCGCCCCCCTCTTCTCCTTCCCCATCCTGGAAGATTTCTTCAGCAATGGCTTCCTTCTCGTGTTCCTCTTTCCCAAAATCCTCCTCTTCATCATCCTCATCATCTGACATTTTTCGCACACGCCTGAATTTTTGCTACGAGAGTAAAATCATATCTAATCATAAGGTCCTTGTCATCAGACACCACAAATGATAGCACGTTCTCTACCAGAGCCTTCTTCGCCCTTCAGAGTGCCCCCTACCCCCACAGCGTTATGCTGTGGCTGCAGGTCGCACCAGCCACCCTGCACATTCCATCAGAATATCCTCCCCATCACCACCAATTCTACCTGCCCCACACACCACCACTCCCCCCGGCTGGGAGAACAGCTGCCCTGGACTTCCATGCTGCAGAAGAGCTCCTACAGCAACGAACACAGCACACCCCCTGCTGACAACCTGCTGGTCTCAACACTGAAGCCCCACCTTCCCCCTCACTTACTAACCCGAGCCCTGGGCCCAGCTCCCCAGGCAAAACATCAGCATGAGGAAACAACTCACTCTTTTGACTTTGACACCCAAGTTCTCCTCAATGAGGTCAAAATCATCATCCTCCAGACGGTCGTCGAAAGCTGTCAGGAGAGAGCAGGGCCAGGTTAGGCACCAGTACCGGACAGTGCACAGGCCAGAGATTTAGCTAGTCCCATTACTGCTCAGGCAGGAGATACGGGGAGGGCAGGAAAAGCCCATTGTCCCCTACACAAACCCGTCGGTCTCAAACAGCGCGTGTGCGCGGGTGCATGTCCGCACTGCCTGCACACAACACAGCTCACACAACTTACTGCGTTTTCTCTTTTTGTGGCCAACATCATCCTCTGAATCTCCAGAGTCACTCGCCTCCTCCTCCTCCTCCTCTTCCTCATCATCATCATCATTAATGAATCCCTTTAGGTTCCCCTGTTCATCTTGATCATCAAGATTCTCCTCCTCCTCCTCATCTGAGGGGAACAAACAGAAACTTCAGAGTGCTCAGGGCTCTCCACCCAGACTTCCTCTTAGTTATGTGCACTGAGCTCCTCTCTCAGCTCATCCGCTGGAGGAGGGGGATCAAACCAGACTCTTGCCCAAGTCAGAACCCCAGGACCGCAGCAGTCTGCCCACGCCGAGAACACGTCTCATGGCTGAAGCACTGTTGTGGCGCTGAAGTTAACGGTAGGCAGCTGACAGCCTCCAGCTTTGTCCGCCCAAGCGATGGAGACAAGGAGCGATGACCAGAAGGCCTGAGACTCTGGAACCCCCTGCTTTTCCCCCTCAAACAAGCCCAAGTTCACTGACCCTCAGGGCTGTGTGGGTGGCTGGGAAATTCTTTTGCTTTCATTACTTAGCACCAGTTGCTTTTAGATACTGCTGATGGGCGACTCAGTGCTTGGGAATAGAAAAGCTGCTTGAACAGTTCTATGGGGACTGAAGGAGCCAGCCCTCCTACGCTTATTACACCAAGGTTTTTTCATGCGCTCCCCCAAAGATACAGGATGAGAAACTGAATAACTTGGGATCCTCTCCTTTAAACAGAAATGCACTGGGGCTTATCTAGAGGGGGGAAACTTACCGCCAGACCTACAGCAGCATCACTCCACCCGTGGACACGCTTATCACAGAGTAAGAGCGTCCACGTGATGCCAGGGCAGCTCTCATGCTGTGTTCATAGCACCAGAGTTCTACTTGTCAAATTTCCCAAGATGATGAGGTTTCCCCGTCAGTAGGGGACACGCTCTCCAGTCTGTTTCTCAGGAGAGTGCTGCCTAACATGGCCTTATGACAGGTTCCCACTCACCACCACAACCCTCAGCCCCACGGGGGTGAGAAGGAACCATTGCTAAGCAGGGAAACACGGAAGAGCAACCGTGACTGTTCAGGGCATGCTGAGAGTTCTGAACATGACCGTGATGATGGACTCACCATCTTCCTCTTCTACAAACTTCTTGTTTACTCTGGAAACAATCTCTCCATCATCGTCGTATTCCTCCTCTGACTCCTCAGCCTCGCTCTCCACAAAATCAGACATGGCTCCGGCTTTTCACACTCCCTTCCAAGGAGCTCCACCCGGTAAAGATGAACTCTGACATCCAACCAAAGAAGCAAAAAACAATTTACTCCCAAGAATCTCAAATACAAGGAAAGAAATAAGGAAGAAGGATTCCAAAGCATTTATGAAGGCCCCTGAATTACCCCAATCTGTCCTACATGACCACATCAAGGTCTATGCAAGACAGACAGCAGCCAAGAGCTTTTTACTTGGCCTGAACGAGCAGCCAAATGACAGGAGCAATCATTTCCGAGCTGAACTCTGAGGTGGCTGAACCAGGGTGTGTGTGGCTAAAACCCTTTGCCGTGTTTTAAGCACCAGATTCATCCAGAAAAGCAGCACCACATTTGCTGCCCCAGAAACATATTAGGAAGGCAACCTCAATTAAGATTGTATCATAATTAAACTTCGCACCTGGCTAATGAAGTCCAAGCCAGGAAGCCTGATTGGATATATTGCTGACTAGCCACCCATACAAACAAGGTAGCACCTTCTCCGTGGAGCTGGAGCTCTGGAAGCCCAAGAGGCACACTTAGTGCAGGAAAGGGCTGCAGAGGACACAGTGCTCCAGGAGCGTGGTGGTGACAACGGACGACAGTTCCAGGCATCACAATAGCCCTGCTCCTCTGGGAGCATTCTGGGTTAGAACCTTCTCGCTCACAGACACTTGGCAGCATCGAAATGAAGGCGCTAGAAGAGGAGTGGATGTGTTTCCAGGATCCAGCCCCTTTGACTGCCATTGCGTTAGAATGTGGCTTCGGGAAGCAATGGGAGAGTCCAGGTCACAGTATGGTAAAGAGCTACATGTGTTGGCTAAAGGTAAGAGGAACACAGAAAGATAAATGAGGACAGAAATACGTGACCAGTGTTTCTGGAGGTGTGTGACTAAGCGTGACGATTTACGTAAAATCACTGCAATGTACCAGTTATCACAACTCAGATGTGAAATTGCAGAACTGTGGGATGTTCCAGAGGGGGAGCCGTGTTAGTCTAGTTCAGCAAAAAATACAAGGAGTCCACCACTGCCATAGGACTCCTTATTTGTCTAACTGTGGTATGTAACCTATCATTTAAATCAGCTTCTGTACCAGATGACTGAAGGATAGCTAACATGATGCCATTTTTAAAAAGGCACCAGATCCTGGTAATTACAGGCTGGTAAGTCTACTCAGTACCAAGCAAATTGGTTGAAACTATAGAAAAGAACAGAATTTTCAGACACACAGATTCGTTGGTGAAAAGTCAACATGGTTTTTGTAAAGGGAAATCATGCTTCACTAACCAACTAGAATTCTTTGAGTGCGTCAAGAAGCATGTGGACAAGGGTGATCCAGTGGATATAGTGTTCATAGATTTTCAGAAAGCCTCTAACAAGTTCCCTCACCAAAGGCTCCTAAGCAAAGTAAGCAGCCAAGGGATAAGATAGATGGGTCTTTCCTGAAACAGTAACTGGTTAAAAGACAGGAAAAGAAAGAGTAGGAATAAATGGTCAGTTTTTAGAATGCAGAGAGGTAAACAGCAACGTCCTCAAAGCCCATACTGGGACCAGTACTGGTCAACATGTTCATAAATGATCTGGAAAAAGGATAAGCAATGAGATGGCAAAATTTGCAGATGATACAAAACTACTCAGGATAGGTTAATCCAAAGCAGACTATGAAGAGTTTCAAAAGGATTTCACAACACTGGGTGTCTGGGTGATCGGCCCTGCAGGCTCTACCTAATACCAATACAAATTACTACTTTAGATTTTCCAATTCTTTGTCTTTATTACAAAACCTAAATTAACCTGAAGCCAACCCTCCCCCGCTCCCGCCACCTTTAATCACATATTAAAACGCCAGGGAATCTCAGAGTGAAATCACAAATACCACCCTGCCATGCAGGTTAGTGCTAGCCTCTGGAGACAAACACCACAATATTATTCCAGTAAAGTGTCTTGAAGCTGAAATTTCATCCTGACAGTCAACCTGGCAAATGCTTATAGCCAACTACAGGCAATTGCCAGGTCTAATCTAACTCCAGCCAAGTGTCCACTGCTTGAAATCACCTGACCAGGTTAAAAAAGAAAAAAAAAAAAAAGGCACTTCTCCTAAGACTGTTCATAGCTTTCAGAGAGTTAGCCAGTAGTTTAAATATATATTTTGTCATCAACATACCTTAACTAAAAAGATGTAACTATTTAATTACACAGATCCCTATTAACACTAGTAAATTCACACTGCCACACAGGTATAATAAATCTAATTCATACCTCTTATCTCACATTCTAATTCCACTTTATTTAAACTGTACTCAGAAGGTGGGAGATAGAGCCCTGCAAGTCTGCAGATATCTGTCTTATATCCGTGGATCTCCACACCCATGGATGTGATGTGGATGTTCAGGGACCATTTCTTGTGGTCGTGGATTGGATGCAGATACACATAGTTGTATCTATACAGGACTCTACAGATGGGTTGAGCTCTGCAGATCTGCGGATATCCAGCCATCTTAATATTTGCATCCACAGATGCAATGCGGATATCTATGGATGATTTCTTCTGGTGCAGTTCCAGATATTTGTAGCCATGCAGGTCTCTAGTGGGGGATGTCCCACACCTAGCCAGCAATACCACCATGAATACCAGTTTAGAAGGTTAGTCCATAGCACACATTATCGCAATAAGAACAGTGACTCTAATTTCCAATACAAGATGGTCAGGAAATTTCCCCCTTTCCAGTTATTTTTCTTTCTATAAATCACATAAGTCCTACCCAGCTGCTACGAGTCCCTTATAAGGGATCCACTGCCTGTGCTCCCCTTCTGCCAATTCCCTAATATTGATCATCTTCAAAAGACTCATTTGTTTGACCAATCTCACAGTGTTACCTGGATGTTTATGCTGTTTGGACTCCATAAATGGTAACCACACACTGTAAAATTTGCTTGATCCCAACGCAAAGTTGCCATTTCTCCACTGCAATACCTCCTGGTTTCTCTATGAGACTAATGTTGTGGGAACTGTGCTTCTCCAAAAGCATCTGGCTGCTACTAGTAATTGCATTATCAATCTGTCCTTACAAATCACTGACCTTTGCGCTGCAACCTAACTCTACCACCAAAGGTTCTCAGGGGAGCCAAATTTTAGTTATTTGTCACAATCAGTGGAATCTGTTAGTCTTTCGAAAACTTGCTATTTGGAACTACAAATATCTAAGCAACAGTATATAAAGGAGACGGCCAATAGTGCAGAGTATTACTTGGGGACCTTAAAGATTTAATTTGTACATAAAATTTCAAGGGTCAGCTGTAATAGGGAGCAATGCAAAGGTTGAAGCAGCAGGTGGAACCAAAGGTTCAAATCAGAACCAGGGCAACTCTGCTTGGGATCCTTCCAAAGTTGAGGCCAGTAACACAAGATACTGCGGGAGGCCTTGAGGGTGGGTGATGCCTGAAAGAGGGATCTCCCCACAGGCCCTTTTGGTAAGGGAGGGCTTGTTCCCCCTTCCCCTTGGGGATGGGTGAGGCTTCCACCCGTCAAGGGCAGAGTGGAGGCAGGAGCCCTCGCTGCTGCTGCTCGCGTTCAGGTGTGATTCACAACTCGCTGCCGGGCCTGGGAAACAGGCCCCGTGTGTCAGCAGGCTGCGAAGCACAAGGGGCTGGAGACACCCCCGCTCCCCCCTCGGGGCCTTCATTTCCCTGCGGCCTCAGCTCCCTAGGCCCCCAGCCCCGCTCCCCCCAGCCCCCAGCCCCGCTCCCCACAACCCCCAGCCCCGCCCAGCCCAGCTCCCCCCAGCCCCCAGCCCCGCTCCCCACAACCCCCAGCCCCCAGCCCCGCTCCCCACAACCCCCAGCCCCCAGCCCCGCCCAGCCCCGCTCCCCACAACCCCCAGCCCCGCCCCGCCCAGCCCCGCTCCCCCCAGCCCCCAGCCCCGCTCCCCCACACCAGCGCGGCCTGAGGCTGGGCCCAGCCACCCTTGCGGGCTGGGGAGCGGGGGCCGGGGCTCCTCGGGGCGGGTCGATCCGAGCGGCGGCGGCGGGGAACGGGAGCCACGAGAGGGGCCCAGGAGGAGCCGCCTCGGCCCGGCGACGCGCCGCGCCCGCGGGCGATAGGAGCCCGGCCCCCGCCCCACCCGCGGCTCGGCCTGGACTCACCCGCCGGGCTCCGGGCCGCAGGGAAAATGGAGGCCTCCGCTGCGGCGGAGAGAGGTGGGAGCAGAAGAGCCGCGACCTCCGCCCGCTCAGACCGGCCGTCGCCCACAAAGCGCTCGCTTCCGTTTCCGGCTCACAGCCGTACTTCCGGTCCCTCTAGGCACAGCCGCCGGGAGAGCGCTGGGCGTCGAGGGCCCCGCTCTATGGTTCCGGCCGCGTGGGTTTCCGCTTCCGGTGGGGAGGATGCGGCGCTGGCGGCTCCTGGGGTCTCGGCTCCTGATGTTGGTGGTGGGGCTGGGCGCGGCGGCGGGGGTCGGGGGCTCCGAGCCCGGCCCGGTCACCTGCGGCTCCGTGGTGAAGCTGCTCAACGTCCGCCACAACGTCCGGCTCCACTCGCACGACGTGCGCTACGGATCGGGTAACGGGGCGGGCACCTAGTTCCTCCCCACCTCCCGGGACCGTCCCCCCTTCCCCGCCCGGCCCGGCCTCTCATCCCAGAAATCTATAGATCCAGTACAGATTCTGGCCTCCGTCGCTCTGTCCCGCCCCATAACAATGTCTGCATTGCGGGCTTCCGTGGAGCCTCGCTATGGCAATATTCTGCCTCCTTCTCTGGCAGGGCCCAGGGGTCCCTGCCGCCCTTGCACTCTGGCTGCACTTGGGCAGTGCGGGTGGCTCCTAAAAGTCTTTGGAAGGAACATAGTCCTGTTCCTGGTTTGTGCTCTGCGCTGTAGCATGCTGCTGATTCTGTTCCCTTGTTGGAAATTACAAGGGACCCAGTAGATGAAATATTTTGTTGAATTGAAATTTCCTGAGGGGCAAATTCTTCTTCATGGCAAAGTCTGACTGCAGCCTTCTCTAGCGTTTTTTGCTTTCTGCCAGTAGTTGAGTACGTGGGCAGACTGGGCGTTTTCTGACTTCTTTTCTGTTCATACAGGGAGTGGGCAGCAGTCAGTGACGGGTGTCTCTGCTGTGGATGACAGTAACAGTTACTGGAGGATTCGGGGAAAGACATCTACAGTCTGTGAGAGAGGGACGCCTGTGAAATGTGGGCAATCCATCCGGCTGACCCACATCAATACAGGGCGAAACCTGCACAGTCATCACTTCACATCGCCTCTCTCAGGGAACCAGGTAATTCCAGCTGTCAGGATGGTTCCTACTTATGTCCCTAGTACTGCTTGGCGAGGGTCTCTGTGGATACTTAGGTTATAGCATCTGTGGTCTCTATGATACTTAGGTTATAGCATCTGCCTTGGCACCCATCTCTGCTCACTGAGTGGTCAGAACTTCATGGAGGGGAACTTCATGGAGAACTTCATTGGATAGGACAAATCTTGACCTGTTTGCCTCACAGCTGGGTGGGTGCTTCCCTGAGACACTGACACGTGCTATCCAGTTCTTTCTGTGTGCCCAAGGAAGGAGAAAGGCACTGTGTGTCTGACTGCTCCAGAGAGAGAGACTTGTCTATAAATCACTGCCATGAAAAGACACGGTCTTTCTGAGGTTCTGCCCTTTTTCCAGCTGAAAAGCGGTCTTCTGTGTGAACCTGGCAGGATACAATTCCTCAGGAGAAAGAGAAACATGCTTCTTAATTCTCATGAAAAAGCCCAAATCCCTGCCCAGTGTTCAAGATTGGTGGTTTCTTTTTCAAGCTATTATATAACCTGTACCAAGAATATTAATGGTTCCATATTCTAACCCTACCTCCAAGGGAAGGTCTCAGAATTCTGTTTCAATGGTGTTTCCTTCTGCTGCTGTTCCAGGAAGTCAGTGCATTTGGGGAGGATGGCGAGGGAGACTACCTGGACGACTGGACTGTTCTGTGCAGTGGGACATACTGGGTGCGGGATGGCGAGGTACGGTTCAAGCACTTGTCTACTGATGTGCTTCTCTCAGTGACTGGGGAGCAGTATGGACGACCTATCCATGGCCAAAAGGAAGTGCATGGGATGTCTTACTCCAACCAGAATAACAACTGGAAGGTTATGGAGGGGATTTTCATGAAACCCAGTGAGCTGTTAAAGACTGACGCCTATCATGCTGAGTTATAATGGACTGCACGGGGCTCCTCAATACCACACAGTATTCAACTCCCAAAGAAACCGGTGCTTCTGGAGAGTCTCTTTCTGCACTGGTTGGCACAGGCCAAGGAACAGAGCCCTTGGTCTTCTGGTTATTCCTGGTGTGTGTCTAGTTCTTTGTATTATGCAGGGCTCTGTCTCTCGCAGTGGGTCCCTGCAGTGGCGCTAAGATCAACTCTTCTTGCACAAGAAGAGCAGAAAAAAGACTTTTTATGGCTTGTTTATCACCTTGTACTGAATGTCTTCTCACTGTAACTATGAGTTGATTTCCTGCTGCCCCTGTGAACTCTGTATTCCTGACATTCACACGCAGATGTGCATGGAGGGTGGGGTGGGGAGATAGAGAGAGGACTGGGCTCATAAAATAATTTGATTGTCAGAGAATGGCTGATGCTTTATCTTTCTCCCATTCATGTTTACTTACCAACTGAATTACTCCAGTGGACATAAAAATCAGCAACAATTCCTGGGAGGTGGGCAAGTGTTACAATGCATCGAGTGATGAGTGGCACAATTAAAAAATAATAGGCCAGCAAGCAAACTAACAGCACTTACAAAGTGAAAAAAGTCGCAGGCCACTTGTCTCATGTCTGAGCACTGAAGTGTGGCCAGCTGCTGCTGGTGAGAGAAGGGGCACATGATGAGGGGGTGATATTTAGTGAGTTTTAAATCAGCAAATCCCAACTGTCTGTTCTGCCTGCTCATCACATGGAATGAAAATGTACTTTGATGATGACAGAGGAGGCCAGAGTGTAACTGTTGTGTGCACGGGCGCTCAAGGTCCCTGTATCTGAACACAAGAAAGGAGGGGACCAGGATCTTCTTAGCAGGCATAGTGAGAGAAATTTCCGATGGGCTCTGGGACTCCATATCTTCCTCTGGGCTTTCCAGCTTGTACAGGTCAGAGGCCGGCTCAGCATGGGGGGCAGAGAGGGCAGGATTTTCAGATTTCACAGAGATTAGGATCAGAAGAGCCCATAAGATTATCTCGTCTGATCTCTTGTCTGCCACAGGGCGTTAGATTTCACCCAAACCCCCCTATATTGCAGCTGTTGTGTGCCTCAGGCAGAGACCCTGCCCCTGTAATAGCAGACAGTTGCTTGGGTGCCATGGTGAGGGGTGGGGTCCGAACCAGCACACAGTGAAGTTGTTCTCCATGCACCCTTGGTCCTGGGGTGTGGGTGCCAGGGCTGGGGAGGCCAGTTGCGGGTGACTTGGTGCAGGGTGGTCTTTGCCCCCGGGGCTGGGGGCAGTGGATGGATGAGGGCGGGCAGCTGAGTTACACTGAGGCCCAGACTCCAGCTGGTGGCCAGCTCCTGCCAACCCACAGCGCCCCCACCCAGTCAGAGCAGATCCCTCCCCACTCACAGTGCCCCAATTGGTGCCAATCCCCAGCAGTGTCCCTCAGAGCCTGGCCCCCCACTGCCCCCTGGAGCCTGGCCCCCCACTGGCCCCCTCGGAGCCTGGCCCCCCACTGCCCCCTGGAGCCTGGCCCCCTTGGAGCCTAGCCCCCCACTGGCCCCCTCAGAGCCTGGCCCCCCACTGCCCCCTGGAGCCTGGCCCCCCA
>ML686098.1:400829-470770 GCA_007922175.1 Pelusios castaneus
TCCTCCAGGCGGGCATGGGGTGTGGGCCAGGAATCTGGGAGTGGGGATGGCAGGTGTGAGGCTGGGGATCCAAACCCAGTGCTCTGGTGGGTGAGCTGGTGGCCCTGATCCTCCATGCAGTTGGGCTGGGTTCTGGACTGCGGCTCCAATGCCTTGGCATGGGCTTGGGGAGGATTTCAGGGGTGGGCAGAGCTGGAGAGAAAGCAGGTGCCATGCCATGTGGCTCTGGAGGCCCGGGCAGCGCTACAGGCGCATGCAGGGGGCAGCTGTGGGGTGGGCTGGGAAGCCGGAGCTGCGCTGAGCCCCTGTCTGTGCCCATAGCGGAGATTTTACAGTACACCATCGTCTGGGGGCCGTGCTGGGATCCAGCCTGGACTCTGATTGGCCAGTGTGTGGATCTCCTCACCAAGCCCTCGGAGGACCCCAGCCCCCCGCTGCCCTGGTGGGATAAAAGCCGCCTGCTCTTCCATGGGGACTGGCACCTGGACATTGAGCAGGCCAACCTGCACCAGCTGGCCACCGAGGTGAGGCTCAGGTGGGGTTGGGCAGGGGCTGGGCTGGGTCCCAGCCTGCCCACTGCCCTCACGCTCAGCCTCGCTCTTGCAGGATCCGTACAACACCACTGAGAACATGCACTGGGAGTGGAGCCACCTGTCCTTCCACTGGAGACCCGGCCAGTTCGTCTTCAAGGGCGACCTGGACGTCAACGTGCGCACGGCCTCCAAGTGCGTGTCCGCAGGGGCGGGGGGGAGCCGGGCCCCTGGAGTGTAACCCAGCCCCTTCTCTCTGGCAGATACGACGACTGCTGCTTCCTGCACCTGCCTGATCTCTGCATGAGCCTGCAGTTGCAGTGGCTTTGCCACGGGAACCCCCACGACCACCACGGCGTGGTGCTGCGCTCCCCAGACTGCGTGCCCGAGCTGCCAGTGGGGCAGCACCACGACTCGTACCGGGCCTTCCGCTCCGAGAACCTCAACCTCTCCATCCACATGGAGCTGAGCGGGGGTGAGTGACGGCCCAGCCAGCTGCTGCGCTCTGGGTCTGGGAGGCTGGGGGTCAGTGTGCCCACGTGATGGGCTGAGCACAGGCTGCCTGGGGGGGTCCAGCAGAGCAGGCCCCACTAGTGTGGGAAGGGGCCAGCCCTGGCCCAGTGCTGATGTGTCTTGCTCTCAGAGTTGTCCCAGCGCCAGATCCTGCTGTACAGCAGCACCCTGCGCTGGATGCAGAACTTCTGGGCCACCTGGACCAGCGTGACGCGCCCCATCTGCCGCGGGAAGCTCTTCAGCAACATGAAGCCCAGCAAGAAAAAGCTGGGTCAGCACTACAAGCAGGTCTCCTACACGGCGCTCTTCCCCACGCTGCAGGTGAGTCCGGCCTGCGGCTGGGGCGGGCACCATGCTGCGGGTGAGTCCGGCCTGCGGCTGGGGCGGGCACCACTCTGCGGGTGAGGCCCATGGGCTATGGCCAGCCGGCCGGCCGGCTTCCCATGCAGGTGCTCTCCTGGGGCCCGTCTCAGCGCCCGTGTGCTCCCCTAGGTGCATTACTGGGCCTCCTTCGCACAGCAGCGGGGGATCCAGCTGGAGTGCAGCCAGGGGCATGTGTTCACGTGTGGGACTCAGCGGCTCATCCCCCAAGGTGAGGCTGGAGGTGCTGGTGGGGCACGGGAGGGGGTGGGGTGGCAGGCTCCCCTCGCTGACAGCTCCGCCCCCACCCAGCTGGCACGGTGATGCGGCGTCTCATCTCGGAGTGGAGCATCACGCAGATGGTGAGCGACCTGAGCCTCGTCACTGTCCACCTGATGGCGTCCACCTGCGACGAGAGCGCTGACCACCGGCTCAGCTCGCTGGTGAAGAAGACCCACCTGCTGAGCCTGTCGTCCCTCACCTACCAGCGGCACAGCAAGCGCAGCGCCGAGGAGGTACGTGCCGGCTTTTCTCCCGTCCCTGGCTCTGCTCTCGGCAGGCGGGAGTGCGGGATTGGGCCAACTCTGCCTACCCGGGACACAGGCTGGAGCCCGGGCTGTCTGCCAGGGTGAAGCCTGGAGCCCAGCATGGGGGGGTGGAGTGCTCCCCATTGGCTCATGGGGCAGCCGTGACTTGCCCAAGGCTGCCCTGCTGGGAATGGAGCCCAGGC
The DNA here is from genome assembly GCA_007922175.1 of Pelusios castaneus. NCBI lineage: Eukaryota > Metazoa > Chordata > Testudines > Pelomedusidae > Pelusios > Pelusios castaneus. Next base: position 402,963 of record ML686098.1, read on the forward strand.
GCCCCGATCCCCAGCTGGCCGCACTGCCTCCCTGTGCCCCCCGCTGGGGGTTTGGTGACTGTCCGACCCTGGCTCGCCTGTAGGAGCTGAGCACGCGGGATGGGGACGACGCCTTCCACACGCACCAGCTGCAGCTGGTGGACCTGCGGGCGTCCTGGACCACCACCAATCGGGACATCGCCTTCGGCCTCTATGATGGCTACAAGAAGGCGGCCGTGCTCAAGCGCAACCTGTCCACAGAGGCGCTGAAGGGGTTAAAGATTGACACCCAGCTGCAAACCAAGAAGCTGAAGCGGCGCCCGCTCTCCACTTCCCTCCCGCCCCAGAGGGCGACTGGCGTCACCAGTGAGCGGGGCTCCACAGGCGGTGAGTGCCCAGTGGCTGGGCAGGGCCCTCGGCTCCCTCCCCGCAGGACCGACCCCGCCCTTCGCAGCCGGCTGGCTCCCTGTCCCTCTCCCCTGCTCCCGGCCCAGCGCTGACCCACCCCTCTTCTCCCAGGGGCCAACATGCTGAAGAAGCTCATTGAGGAGACGGATAAATTCGTGGTCTTCACGGAGGAGGAGTCGGGGGCCAGCGAGCAGCTGTGTGGGATCGCGGCCTGCCAGACCGATGACATCTTCACCCGCAATTGCCTCGTCGAGCTGGTCAACTGCCAGGTACCCGCTGCCTCTGGGCTCCTCCCGCCCTGCCCTGCCCCATGCCCAGCCCCACTGCCTCTGGGCTCCTCTCGCCCTGCCCTGCCCTGCCCCATGCCCAGCCCCACTGCCTCTGGGCTCCTCCCGCCCTGCCCCACGCCCAGCCCCACACCCAGCCCCACTGCCTCTGGGCTGCTCTAGCCCTGCCCTGCCCCACTGCCCAGAGGCGGGGGGGAACTCACCCCACAGCCCACGCTCTGCCCCACTCCCGCAGTGCCCCCACTGGCAGGGGGGAACTTGCCCCGTTCCTGCAGGCCCTCCTTGCTGCGGGCAGGCTCACTGCCCAGCCTGTCCTGTCCCAGATGGTGCTGCGCGGTGCGGAGACGGAGGGGTGCGTGATCGTGTCGGCCGCCAAGGCCCAGCTGCTCCAGTGCCAGCACCACCCCGCCTGGTACGGAGACGCGCTGAAGCAGAAGAGCTCCTGGACCTGTCTGCTGGACGGCATGCAGTACTTCGCCACCACTGAGAGCAGCCCCACCGAGAGGGAGGACGGGCAGCTGTGGCTGGAGGTTGGTGGCTGTGGGAGGGTTCGCATGGGGCGCTGCCGCGATTCAGCGCAAAGGGAGCCCCTGAATCCCGAGCTCTCCAGCCTGGGGAGTCAGCGGTGTCCCTCCCGCCCCAGGTGAAGAACATCGAGGAGCATCGGCAGAGGAGCCTGGACTCGGTGCAGGAGCTGATGGAGAGTGGGCAGGCTGTGGGCGGGATGGTCAGCACCACCACAGGTCAGCACCCAGGGCTCTGCTGGGCCCTCTCTTCACCCTCTGCCCACGTGCGGCCCCAGGGAGCTGGCCTGGCCGAGTGCTCCTCCCTCTCAGCGCCTGGGGCCACTGTCCCGCCCCACCTGGGAATCGGGGCACCCGGCACGGGGGCAGCGCCAGCCTGACTGAGGCCGTGTTTGCCCCAGACTGGAATCAGCCCTGTGAAGGCCAGCAGAGCCAGCAGGTACAGAGGATCATCTCCCGCTGCAGCTGCCGCATGTACTACATCAGCTACAGCCACGACATTGACCCTGAGCTGGCCACGCAGATCAAGCCCCCCGATGCACCAGCCAACCAGGAGAAGGAGGACCTGCTGAAGAAACAGGAAGGTATGGTGTCTCGGGGGGAGGGACCACAGGCCTCGGCAAGCTGAACGTTAGTTCAACGGTCTGCTGTTGGGGCTGCACCTCCCCTTGGGGTGGAGGGAAGGCCAGTGGCTCGTGGCTGCATTCAGTGGGCCCACGTGCCTGGCCCTGGGCATGGGTGAGCATGGACTCTGGTTTCCCTGTGTGGTGTGGCTCTCGGGTTAATTCTGCCCTCCTCTGGGAGGCCCGGGAACAGAGAGGCGCACACTCTAGTGTGCGGCACCCCCAGCGCTGGCGAGGGACGGAGGGAGTGGACTGGCCTGTGCTGCCAAGGCTGAGTCTGTCGTGGTCTGGTTCCCAGCTGCCCTGGGGCATGGTCCCTGGCCCTGGTTCGTATTGCTGCTGGTGCCCCAGAGCTCTCCTGGCGCTGCGGCTGTCACCAGCCTGCGCCCGTTCCTCTCGTCTCTCCCCAGGAGCCGCCGACACTTTCACGCTGATCCACCATGACCTGGAGACCTCGACCAATCCGGCACAGTACGCCATGATCCTCGACATCGTCAACAACCTTCTGCTGCATGTGGAGCCCAAGCGCAAGGTACCCATGGCGCCAGCTGCCTGCAGGAGGGGCAGGCTCCTGAGAGACCCCTCACCCTCTCCTGTCTCTCTGGCCCCCAGGAGCACAGCGAGAAGAAACAGAGGGTGCGGTTCCAACTGGAGATCTCCAGCAATCCCGAGGAGCAGCGCAGCAGCATCCTGCACCTGCAGGAGGCGGTGAGGCAGCACGTGGCGCAGATCCGCCAGCTGGAGAAGCAGATGTACTCTATTATGAAGGTGAGGCCTGGGCTGTTGCCAGCTGACCACGTGGGATGCGGGTCCCTGGTCCTGGCTGGTGCTGACGAGGCCGGTTCCTCAATCCCTGCAGGACGACGGGAGGGACGAGAGCCTGCTGGAGTTGAACCAGAAGCTGCAGTCGCAGCTGAGCCAGGAGAAGGCGGATCTACAGCTGGAGAGCGAGGAGCTGAACATTCTCATCAGGTACCCGCCCCCTGCGCACCACCTGGGGCTGCCCTGCCCTCTGCCCAGCCCTCGCCCTGCTGCGTCTCATGCTTCCCCTCCCCGCCGTCGCAGGTGCTTTAAGGATTTCCAGCTGCAGCGAGCCAACAAGATGGAGCTGCGCAAGCAGCCAGAGGACGTCAGCGTGGCCCGGCGGACCGAGTTCTACTTCGCTCAGGCGCGCTGGCGCCTCACTGAGGAGGACGGGCAACTTGGCATCGCTGAGCTGGAACTGCAGCGCTTCCTCTACAGCAAGGTACCGGAGCCCGGCTGGGCCCTGGGCAGGCCTCGGGTGAGGGGCGCGCGTCAGGGCACAGGCTGACCGCTCTGTTTGCAGGTGAACAAATCGGATGACACGGCGGAACATCTCCTGGAGCTGGGCTGGGTCACCATGAACAACCTGCTGCCCAACGCCGTGTACAAGGTAAGTGGCAGCCAGCACGTGGCAGTGGCAGCCCCCATCCTGGGAATGGGTTTGGGTGGGCGGACTGTGCCCCACCATCTCTGCCTTCCCGTCTTTGCCTGCAGGTGGTGCTGCGCCCCCAGAGTTCCTGCCAGTCCGGCCGGCAGCTGGCGCTGCGGATATTCAGCAAGGTCCGTCCGCCGGTGGGTGGCATCTCTATCAAGGAGCACTTTGAGGTGAGACTATGGAGGGCGCAGGCCTAGGGGTCCGGAGGCAGACCTGCGGCTGGTATTCTGCTCCTCTGCATTGCCAGTGGGTGTCCGGGCCAGGATCCATGGCTTGCGCCATGACATACTGCTTCTCTTTCAGGTGAACGTAGTGCCCCTGACCATCCAGCTCACCCACCAGTTCTTCCATAGGATGATGGGTTTCTTCTTCCCTGGCCGCAGTGTGGAGGAGGAGGAGGTGGGGGACGAGGAGGACAAGTCCAAGCTGGTGACAACAGGTGAGTGTGTCGCGTGGGGAGGGGCCTGGCACATTCCGGCCCGACCCCTTGAATGAACCTGAGTCTTGCTTAAAATCATTGCGGAGCTGGGGGGGCAGTGAGAGATCCCCAGCAGGAATGGAAAATGGGGATTCATCCCATGGCCCCGGGGATCTCTTCTCCACCCAAGGGTCTTCAGTGTCTATCAGTGCAGGGGAAGGGTGAAAGAAAGCAAGCCCGGTGGGTCAGGTGTGCAGCGGAGGCTCAGATTGGTGCACTGATAGAAGAGGATGGGACAGGGCAGTTCCCGAGAGCAGTCTGGATCACCGGAGAGCTGGGCGGCCTTGACCAACATGCGATGCTGGGTCCTCCACCTAGGAGCCATGAAGGCCGGTCTCACCTACCAGGAAGGTGGCTGAACACGCCCCTGCGGGCTGGGCCGGCTAAGGGGAGTGTGTAAGCTGTAGAATATCAAGCAGGAGTAGGGATGTGTTCCCACCGTACATGGCGTTTGTGAGACCGTCACTGGAATAGTGCTCGGTGTGAGTGTCACACTTCAGAAAGGACGTTGAGTACCTGGGAAGGGTTCAGCAATGAGCGGGAATGATTCAAGGTCAGAAACCTGCCTTAGGTGAAAGGAGAGAAGTTCAGTTTGTAGCAAAGAGAAAAACAAGAGGTGACTTGATGATGGCCTATAAATGCCTACGTGGGAGGTAGGCTGGCAAAGAACAGAGCCTGGGGCTGGGAGCTGAAGTACGCAGGGACTCCAGTGCCTGTACTTACCACTGGAACAGCCGAGGTGCACTCGCCAGGATGTTCCAAGAGCTGGGCTGGACGCAGGGCCGCTGGCGGGGTTCTCCGGCCGGGGATCAGCAGTGGCCGGCCTTCACCTCGCTGACTCTCTCCCAGGGATGCCCGTGGTGAAGCCCAGACAGCTGATTGTGGCTGAGGACTCGCTGGGTGCGGGGAAAGGAGTCGCTCAGGGACTGAACCGGACATCAGGGGTCAGGAGGTCATTCCGGAAAGCCCCGGAGGTACTCACCCTGCTGCCTATGGGGAGGGCATCTCCTCTAGAGCTGTCTCAGGAGCTGCTGTGCACTCGTATCAGGGCTCAGACAGGCCTGTGCAGCCTGGAGCCTGGCCCGGTGCTTTGGGCAGTCCGTCCATCCCAGGGCTGTGAGGAATCCCCCTTTACTGCACGCTTGGAATCTGCTGCCCAGCTGGCACCCATGTGTGCTGCTACCCTCAGATCTGAGCCTGGGCTGGGCAGCCCCCTGAGTAAAGCAGTGCCCCATCCCACCGGGCTGCTGGCCAGCTTGACAGCTTCCCCACTTGCTCTGTGGGTGGCTGGGAGCCTCTGCTGACGGCCCCATCCCTCTCAGCACCCCGTGGATGACATCGACAAGATGAAGGAGCGTGCAGCGATGAACAACTCCTTCATCTACATCAAGATCCCGCAGGTGCCGCTCTGTGTCAGCTACAAGGTCAGTGCCTCCCTCCCGTGTGGCGTCTAGGGCAGGGCCAGACTCTGAGCGGCTGGTGGCAGAGGAGGAGACAGCCTAGACATGGTCTGAGGGCAGGTCTGGCCACGAGGAGGTGCGGAGAAGAGGGCTTCTGAGCCACAGATCACTGTCTGTCCTCCTCTGTGCGCCACGGGCTGTGGGTGCTGCAGGTGCCTGGCCCCTCGTGGGGCCTGGGCCCTTCCTGCTTCCTACTCACCAGTGCTGCCATCCGGCTGGCTGGGCCATGAGCCGTAGGGCCTTCCTGGGCCACGGGGTGGTGCCCAGCACCTCCCCTCAGCTTCTGCCCAGTCCCAGCTGGCTCCCTGCGCCCAGGGTGTGCAGACATCGCAGGGTTCTGGCTGCTGCCTCTTGCGCCAGGCCGGGATTGGCTGGCTCTGGCCACGGGACCTGAGGCGTTGTCTGGTTCAGGGCGAGAAGAACAGCGTGGACTGGGGTGACCTGAACCTGGTGCTGCCGTGCCTGGAGTACCACAACAACACGTGGACGTGGCTGGACTTCGCCATGGCAGTGAAGCGGGACAGCCGTAAGGCCCTGGTAGCACAGGTACGCCCTGGAACCTCCCACTGGGGGGCCCCGAACCAGTGAACCCTGGTGCTGGGAGAGTGCCCCGTGGAAAGCCTCTCTGGGCAGGGCAGAGGTTGCAGATGAGCTTTGGGGGGCTGTCGGAACTGGCACCGCTGTCCTGCCCCCAAACAGTGAGCTGGATGGGACCTGAGAGAGCCCAGAGAAGCCTACGGCCTTTCCCTCCCCTCTGTCTCCTGACCCTGTCTCTCCCCTGGCAGGTGATCAAGGAGAAGCTGCGGCTGAAGCCGGCTGCGGGGACAGAGGCCCGAGGGAAGATGGAGAGCAAGTCGGACGGGGCTGTCCAGCAGCAGGAGGAGGACGAGAAGGCACGGCTACTCGGCCTGAGCGTGGGCGAGAAGAACCCCAGCAAGAAGTCCATCTTTGGCAGGCGCAAATAGGGTGGCACCCGGCTGGCCGGGAAGGGATTTGGGTGGCTCCTGCTGCCTCTCGAGCATTTGGCCCCTTTGCAGGCCCACAGTGGGGGCCCTGGGTGGCACTGCCCGGCCATGGTGCGGGAACGCAATGTGCTGATGGCATGGGCGAACCCCTGTCCAGACGGGGAGGGCACCATGGTAGCGGGATGCTGCCCACGCTGGGAAGTGGCTCCCTCAGTGGTGGTCACTCGGGGCCGGTCACTCCGTTTGCACAGACTCTGGATGGCAAGGGGCACCTTGCTGGTTCTCACAGAGCGTCCCTGCTGTGCTGCTGGCGGTGTGACGGGGCCAGCGCACGTCGTGATGTGGCTGCTCAGGTTGGTTACTGTTGGGAAGTGGGCACGAAGGAGAATTGAAATAAGAGTTTTTAATTTGGAACTGTCTCTGTCTTGGTGTTACTGATCGGCTCCCCAGCAGGCAGAGTGGCAGGACCCAGAGCCCAGCCTGGGCCTGCTTCCCCCAGAGCAACGAGCCCTCGGTGGCTACTGCAGCCTCAGCCCTGGTTCCTGCTGCGGCCACCCGGCTGCCCCACAGCCTGGCCTGCTCTGCGTTCCTGCTCCGAGGTCCCAGCTGCAGCCTGTGGTGGAGGGCAGGGCTTCACCACCCCCCCACGCGCTGCAGGGGCTCGCTGGGCCAGCAGCCCTTGCTGAGATGACAAGCTGCTGGCCGGGCCCAGGCTGACCCGGGAGATCCAGGCAGCCAGCGGGGCGTTATGCCTGCCCCGGTGCCCTGGAGCCTGGGGGAAATTGCCCGGTGGGGGTGTCCTATCGGAGAGTAAAGCAGTGGACGTGGCTCCCGTGACACTGAGGCCTTAGTGAGCTGTCGGTATTATGCGGGAGTGGGCGGGGCTTGCATGGCAATACGGTGGGGGGCGGGGAGATCGCCCGGTTATGTAATCCGGCTGGCGGGGGATTAGCGGCTCTGGCTGCAATGGGGCCAGCAGGAAGGAGACAGGATGGGAACTGCCAGCAGCGAGCCTGAGGCTGCACCGGGGCCCTTCAAGGTTTGTAAGGGGTGGGAGCTCCCTGGGAGGGAGGTGGGGACCCCCCCCACGACTCTCACTGGGATGTCAGTCCGTTGTGTCCCCGCCCCACCCAGCCGTGGTACTGCTGTGACTTCTGTGTCCCACCCCAGAGCTGGCTGCAGCATCTGGGGCTGGCTCATGCTCCTGCTGGCTCTGCAGGGCGGTGGTTTCACAGCCGAGATCTCCTGGGCGCGGAGCTGGAAGAGCTTCGTGACCAGCCTCGGGGTGACGGTGTCGGGGCTGGAACGCGCCTTGGCCACAAGGAACGTCCGGCAGCAGCGGCACCTGGGCGAGAAGCTGCCCCGGCTGGTGGAGAAGGTGGTGTCAGAGTGGCCGCTCCCACAGTTCGTGTCGCTCTTCCTCCCGGAGTTCCCCGTCCGGCCCCCCATGGGACAGCAGCAGCTCAAGGTGTGGTGCCAGGCGCTGGGCCCTGGGGGTGGCGGGGGCTGAGAACAAGTTGGGGCTCAGCCCCCTTGGCCTGGAGTGGCACCAGCATGGTCCGGGAGCCCCATTGCCTGAGCCAGAGTGGAGGAGCCCAGCCAATACTGACCCACGTGCATGTGTCGCCACGAGTGCTGGCCTCCAGCTGGGACTCACCACTGCATCTGTTCCCCAGCCCCCTTGGGCGATTACTTGCCGTTCCTCGCCCAGAACCGGAGAGCGAGAGAGAGGACAAGCTCCTCTGGGATCCTGTCTAGATCCTGGGCTTCAAACCGGGAGGGTTTCCCACCATGCCTACATCAGGGCCCTGGTCCAGCCTGGCCAGGAGACACTGCCCTGCGGAGTCGCTGGGGCTTGCCCTGGCTGGTACCCTGCCGCAGGAGCAGCCCCACCCCACACTGACAGCTTCCTTCCTTCTAGATTCTGGGCTTTGTTGCCAAAGGCTCCTTCGGGACGGTGCTGAAGGTGCTGGACTGCAGGCGGGACAAGGTCTTTGCTATGAAGGTGGGTGCCCATCTGAGCCCCCACTGGCACTGCGCCCTTCTGTGCTTTGCTGGTGCCATGGCTCTGTCTCTTGCAGGTGGTCCCCAAAGTGGAGGTACTGCGACGCGACACCCTGAAGCAGTGCAAGGAGGAGGTCAGCATCCAGGTACTGCTGCTCTCTCGGGGCACACAGGAGGGACGGGAACACGGCCTCTTAAAGTTGCCCTGACTCATTCCCACGTCTAGCCTTCCTGGCTCGTAGTCCCAGGCTGGCCATTCCTGGCCACAGCAGCTCAATGCTCTCGAAGGGGAGCGCTGTACCTTCCTTGGCACCACTGGTTCAGCATCTGTCACAGATGTGCCCCTTACCCATGCCGACTCCAGCCTCACAGGATCTGGGTGCAGCTGGCTGGGACAGGGCTGGGTGAGGGCTGTATCCCAGGGAGGGTGGGTTAGGACACATTGGTTGGCAGCCTTCCTGCTCTTCCCTCTCTTTCCCACAGTCTTCTTCCCCTCCCTGGCTTCTCTCCCTGGTTGTCCCCGGCCCCAGCCCAGCTACTGATTTTCTTTGTCCCCAGAGGCAAGTCAGCCACCCATTTGTGCACTGCTTAGGGGACAGCTGGCAGGGACAGCGTCATCTCTTCATTAGTGAGTGATCATCCGCCTAGAGCAGAACCCCCCCCCCCCCCACGGCATTCACGTTTCCCTCTCCATGTGCGGGTCCACACGTCTGTGCCTCCGTCTGCACGTGACCTACATTAACCCTCTTCTCCGCCTGCCCCAGCGCTGGCAGCTGGAATGCCTGGCTTTGCAGACTCACAGTGCCCCCTGGATTGGGAGTGGGCTGGGTTGGCTGAGCGGAAAAGCCCTGCCTCTCGACTCCACTCCGGTGGGCTGACATGTTTCTCTTCGCCCTTGCCTCGTGCAATGAAGGGATGGGTCTGGCAGCAAAGGGACGCAGCCCCATGGCAAATATCAGCCAGGGGCCAGGCCTGCTCCACGCCCTGCGTCTACAGCAGGTGGGACTGCTTGGAGGCAGGGTCCGCAGAGGACTCCATCCCGGGCAGAGCATCTCTGAGATGAGAGCTGTGGGAAGGAGCAGGGCTGGTGTTTGCTTGAAGCTCTGGCTCTCCCCAGCTGGGCTGTGCGCTGGCCCCCCAAGCCTCACTGTCAGTCTGTCTTGCACCCCCTGCAGTGTGCACGTACTGCAGCACCGGAGACCTGTACACGCTCTGGGCCTCCTCGGGGCGCTTTGCAGAAGCCACCATTCGCCTGTTTGCAGCGGAGCTGGCTCTGGTGCTGGGTGAGTGGCCTGCTTGGGAGGGAGTCCCTCTGGGTTCCCCAGGCGGGGAGGAGGCTCTGTGTGGGGCAGAGGGGCCTGGTGCGAGCTCCTCCCTGCCTGGCAGCTTTCCTAGGACTCATGTGGAACCCCTGTCTAACCCAGTAGCCTGTCTTCCGACGGGCTGGGGCCAGGGTTTGAGCAGAATGTCCCGTCGTCCAGTCCCAGCATCTGCTTGTCAGGGACTCGGGATCTGCATATACTCGCCCTGGGCCTCCTGTCTCGCACTCCTTTTGCTTCAGTCAGGAAGGCAGGGGCCTAGGGCAGGTTCCGCTCAGCCCTGGGAAGGACCTGAGTGCAGGGGAGGGTAAGAGCTGTGGAGGGGCTCCTGTATTGCACAATGGGGGGCCTGTGGAAGCTGAGGTGCCCTGGTGGATCCCTTGGGGAGGGATCCAGCTGGTGACCCTCCTTCTTTCTCCTCCTCCAGGTTATCTCCATGATCTGGGCATTGTGCATCGAGACGTGAAGGTACGAAGCCCCTGGAGAGGATGTCTGTTCTTGTTCCTCGCCAGGCTGGGGGGCTGCAAGGCCCCTTCTACCCCGAGTTTGACATGCCTGGGGCCAAGGCTCTGGATGGCTTTCCAGAGCCTCCCCTCCCCTCCCTTGTGCCGGGTGGGCTGGGAGCTGGATTCAGCAAGCGGGGCAGAGGGAGAGGGCAACTGCTCAGAGTTCTGCTCGAGGCCTGATCCGGCCCATTGGCCTGGGTGCTGGGCAGGCTTTTCAAGGAGGGACTAGTGACAGGCTGCTCAGAAGGCAGCCGTGCTGGGTGAGTGCCACAGGGAGGCCTTGCCCTGCCCCACGGCCATGTGAGCAGCATGATGGGAATAGGGCCCTTTCCGGGCCTGTGTGGCCAGCTGGCTTTGCAGGGCTGAGCACCCCTGGACGAGGAAGTGATGTGACCTGTGACCTCTCTCTCCGCTGCAGATGGAGAACATACTCCTGGACGAACGCGGTACGTGGCCCTGGCACCTTGCCCCTCCCCCCCACAGGGGGCTCTGGTCCTGGATGGGGAATGCCAGCCTGGCAGCTGCAGAGAGAGGAAGGGGGTGCGGGGAAAGGGGAGACTGGCAGCTATGAGGAGTGTGATGGTCTGGGGGCGCAGGCTGTCGCAGGTCACTGATGCCATGTGTGTCTGTGCACAGGGCACCTAAAGCTGACAGACTTTGGCCTGTCCCGCCATCTGCCCCGAGATGAGCGGGCTTACACCATCTGCGGGACCCTGCAGTACATGGGTAAGGCTGGCATGGGCTGGTGCTGGGCAGTGGGGCTAGGACGGGGGTACTGCACAGCCTGACTCTTCTCCCTTGGATTGACAGCCCCGGAAGTGCTGAGTGGAGGCCCCTACGGCCATTCTGCTGACTGGTGGTCTCTGGGCATCCTGCTCTTTACCTTGGCTACTGGGAAGGTGAGGTGATGGCCCTAGGGGCAGGGGAAATGCTAAAAGATCAGGTTCTCAATCACTGGGAGGAGCGGGGCTGGGGCAGGTCTGGGCAGTCAGCCCCACCGGCAGGTGGGAGGGTGCATGGGCAGAGGAGAAATTCATGTTCCCTGTCTCCCCCCAGATCCTGGCTTAATGGGTCACTGGCCTCCTCCTCCTCAGGCAGCCTCCATTCGTCAGCTGCACCCGCTCCCCTGCATGACACACAGGCCGGGGTTTGGATTGTGGCTCTTGGGAATAGATCAGGGAAGGGCTGGAGCCTAAGGGATGGAAGATGGGGGCCAGTAGCCAACAGGCAGTTCTCGTGCAGTAGCCTGGCTCCTGCTGCAGATGCTGAGGGCCCATAGCTGGGCCTCAGCAGGGGCAGTGATGGGAGACGTGTCCTCTTCTGCACCCGCTGTGCTTTGGGAATGCTTCCTTCCGGGGACTCACTTCCCTCTCCTGTCTCCCCCAGTTCCCAGTTCCTCCAGAGCGAGACCACCTGGCCATGCTGGCGAGTGTGAACCGCTGCAGCTACGAGAGCCCAGGCTCTCTGAGTGTGGGGCTGTCCCTCCTGCTCAGTGAGGTAACCCCTTTACCTCCCTGCTCAGCCAGTCCACCCTTCCCTGGCCTCTCCAGCCCCTCTCCTCTCCTCTCCCAGCAGGGCTGGGCTGGTGGCGGGTGCCGTTCTCACTGTCAGATTCTCTCACTGCAGCTCCTGTGCCGAAACCCCCTGCGGCGCCTGCGCTACCTCCACCACTTCAAAAGCCACCCCTTCTTCCGCGGTGTGACCTTTGATGCCGAGTTCCTGCAGAAGCACCCTGTGGACTTAGTGCCGGCTGCGCGGCAAGCCGAGGCAGCAGCCCAGGAATCCTCAATTGCCTTTGCAGACTTTGACTGTGACCTCCTGGCCTCCCTGAGCCACCCTTGGCCTGGCTGAGGCAGAGCTGACCAACTCCTCTGCCGCTTGGTGCGGCTCCATCTCATTACTGGGTGCAGGCTGGCACTATCATTCTACATGCTCAGGAAATCCCTCTCTATTGTACAGTGCTCCAGCCCCAGCATCTCAGGGAGTGTAGTACAGGCACCCACCCCCCTTACTAGCAGTGGCTTGTCTAGGACTGTGCCCTTCTTCCCAGGCCAGGTTGTGTGTTCCCTGGTGCCTGGGCCCTCCCCTTGTTCCGGTTAGACCCTCAAGCTGTGTGGCTTCCTGCCCAGCAGGAATGGAGAGAGGCCATGGGCTGGGCCCGGCTCATGGTTCTGCTAGGGTCTGTAGGAGATTGCAGCAGGGAGGGTGATGAAGCAATAAAGCAGCTGTTCCGTGGTCTCTGTGGCTGTGTGGGGGGCCAGGGGTGGGGCTGGGGGTGTTGCCAGGGGTGGGTGGTGGAGGGTGGTGGGGCAGGAATGGGGCTTTGGGGCTCCAGGGGTGGGTGTGGGTAGCAGTGGGGCAGGGGCTGTGGGGTGCCAGGGGTGGGTGGGGGGCAGAGTGGAGCTGTGGGGGTCGCTGGTCCGAGAACACACCCCAGCCACAGCTGCAACCGCCCGGCCCCGCCCACTCCGGCACGCCCGCAGCCTTGTGGTGCGGCACGGCGTCGCCCCGCCCCTGGCGGCGTCATGACGTCACGGCCAGTTGCCGCAGCCAACGGCGTTCGCGCGCGCTCATTCAAAGTGTCCGGCGGCGAGACTCGGCTGGGATCGGGACCGGGCCGGGTTGCTATGGAGACCGAGGCTGCGTCTCCGCGTCGGCCCGCGGTGAGATCCCGGCCCGGCCTCTGGGTCCCGCCCCGCCGCCTGTGTGTGTGGGGGGGGGGGTGTGTGGGGGGGCGGGGATGGGCCCGGGCCCGGGCAGGCGGGTTGCGTGGACGGGCCCCGGGGTGGGTGGGGACCAGCAAACAAAGGCCCTGTGGAGCCCCCCGGAGGGAGTGGAAGTGGAAGCGAGTCCCCTGATTGGGGTCTGGATTTCCAGGCAGCCCCCAGGGCCCATGGGGCAGGTCACCTAGCCCCACTCTCCCTGACAGGCCCCCCTCGCCCTAGAGATCAGCCTGGGGTGGCTGGCAGTGGCCCTGCCCAAGCAGCACTCGGGTGCGTGGGGCAGGCTGGAGGAGTCGCACTGAGGGAGAGTTTCTTGTGCCCAGCCCCGGAAATCAGCAGGCCGGGCCCCACTCCAGGACCTCTCGCTGCAGCAGCCTGTTGGGCCCCAGAAGCCGAAGCCCTTGATTGGCGCAACGGAGTCAGCAAAATCATCGTCTCTTACACCGCTGTTCAACAGGCTCCAGCTCAAGGTGTGGCTGCTGTTGGTGTCTGGGAGTGGCGGGTGCTGAGCTCCCACGGGACATGGCAGCTACAGTGTGTCTCCGAGTTCTCCCTTGGCACTGACCGCATTCAGCTTAGGCCTGTTTGTGTGGAGGAGGGAGATCTGCCCAAGCCAGGCAGCCTGGCCTATTTCTTTGTCTTAAACTTGGCTCCGACTTCGTGACTCTTGCTGGCGGGAGCTTGGGTCATCTGAAGCATGGGAGAGGGAGAAAGCTCAGGGGAAGACTGGCTGCTGTGGAAGAAGCCAAGGAGGGTGCTCCACATACCCACATGCTGTGGGACTCTAATACCCTTACTTATTTTCAGTGCAGCAGGATGTTCCCAGTGTATTTCTCTAGAGAGACAGGAAGCTGGGGATGGGCTTTTCTGGGGGCACACTACTCAAAGTCCCCCTTGCAGGATGGCCATCCATGTGTGGGAGGGGCAGAACAGCAGTGGGGCAGGGATGCTGCAGTTCTTGACCTAATTTTCCTCCCTTCGTGCAGGATGGCAGAGGTATTTTGCCTGGCTCAAAGAGTTCTATGGTTATCAAAATCTGGGCAGAGTCCCAGCCAAGCCCCAAAGAGACGCTTGAGGAGAATGAAGCTCATTCTGCCACAGAGGGGCAGCAGCTGGGTCTGGTTCCGAATATCAGCTCTGTGCCAAAGGCTACTGAGCGGGCTGGTAGTCCCCATCACATGGGCGAGGGAGAAGGTGCCTCATCTGCCATTTCTCCTCCTGGGGGTGAGCCTGGGGAGGAGCTCGTGCTGGGGGTGCTCATGACCCCGCAGGACAACTTTGGGAGGTGGCAGCTGGACACCGCAGTCACTTCCTACTCAGATAGAGAGGGAGAGAAGGATGGTGCAGATTGGCCGTGTACACCTGAGACACCTCATGCTTCTGAAGCTGTGCGTCACACAGCTACGACTACGGCAGAGAACTGTACCGGCTCTGGGAACAAGCCCTGCCAAGACACTGCTGCCATGGTGGCCTCAGCCGTCCGGTCAGCTTGCTCTCCAGTGTGCTCTGCCGATGGCAGGGACCCTGAGGAGGCGCCCGTGACACAGGTGCTCGGAAGCCCTCCTCCACCGGAGGAGAATGGTGCCTGGGCCGTGACTCCTCCCAGCAGCCTCAGTGCCCTGAAGAAGATGGAAGAAAATAGCAGTGCTCTGCCTGGCCCAGGGGGAACAGGGAATTGCCCCCTCACTTCTGATGGTAACCAGCCCAGCCTGCTGCTGCCTGAAGACCGCTCCTTTCCAGCAGCCGTCTTGAAGGATGTGGTTTTCAGTTCTCTTCAGAAGCCTTCCTTGGCGGGAGGCTCAGCCATGCCAAGCCCAGCATCCTCCACTGAGACTGGGGACAGCGTGGCCAGGACTGTCTCCTGGATGATCCCTCTGGTGTGGCTGGAGAAGAACACTCATGCCACCTCTGCCATGCTGGATTCCTTGAGGCAAAGCCTGCCGCTGCCTGCTCTGCAGCGAGATGCTGGCACCAGCATCAGCCCAGTCTCCACCTTCTCTGCGGCGACCTGGATGAGTCCCCGAGCGCTGCTGGAGAAGAGCATGAACACCTCTGGGGAGTGGCCTGCCTGTGCGACGGACAGTGCCGTGGAGACGGATTCCCTGCTCTGGCAGTAAGTTTCCTGCCCAGTCAGTGCACCTGACCCTAGAGCCATTTCTGGAGCTCCTCACAAATATCTTCTCCCTCACCAGCTGCTCCCGAGAGCAACTGAGCACCCTGTCGCGGCAGGAGCTGGAGGGGCGGCTGGAGAGCACACTTATAATCGTCGAAGCCCTCTCGCGTCAGCTGCGGGATTGGCAGCAGGGCCAGTGGCCAGTTCCTCGTCTGGGGCCGGCAGACCAGCGAGACGTGCTCACGCAGACTGATATCACCCACCCCAAAGCGGTAGGAGGGGAGCAGGTGCCTGTGGGTTTGCAGTGCCCCCAAGCATGGCCATGTCTTGTTCCCCACTAGTTGACTGTACTATAGTGGAGCCCATGATCGCAGTCAGGCAAAGGGCTGCCTGGCAGTGCCAGGCAAGACGACGGAGGGTGGCCTGCCGGGTAGGCACTAGCTGAGAACTTGGGAGTCCCAGCATCAATTCCTGGGGGAGCTTGGGAACGTCACTCACCATTGCTCTGTGCCGTTGCACGGAGAGACACTAAAGTGTTCAGTGGGTGCAGAGGTGGAGGCCACACAAACACCTTTGCTAGCTAGTGCTCTGCAGCATTGTGGTGTGTGTCCAGACTCGGCTGGGTTCTCAAGGTCTCTCGCGTCCCTGAGCCAGGGCAGCTGCGGGTTGGGCACTGCCATTCGTGCTTGGATTCCCGTGTTGCACACCAAAGCACATGAGGTCCCCCAGGGGTAAGTGGAGCGGAAGTGATGTAGGCTGAGTGGGGATTGCCGCATTCAGTGCGGGCCGATCGAATCATGTGCATGGCTGGGCTGGCTCTTGCCACGTGGGAGATCTGATTGCTCTCGCCTGGCTGCGCTGAGCCACACCACTGCCCAGTGAGCCGTTGGCACTAATGGTGATGGAAATGTCATGGGAATTGCTTAGGTCTAGCTGTGCTGGGCAGAGACGCTGCCCCAGGATGAGCCTGGTGCACATCCCTACTGTGTTCAGCCTGTCTGCTGTTTCTGAGCCCGGACGCGAGCGACGTTGGCTCAGGCCCAGCCCTGTGGGAGGCAGCTGTGGCCTCAGGTGGAATGTCTTTCAGGAGGAGCAGCTGTACCACGACTTGTATGTGGAGTCCAGACAGAGACTCCAGGTCCTGCAGTGGCACCAGGGGAGCGAGCGAGCTCTGAAACAGGAGCTGGAGCAGGCCAGGCAGGAAATGGTAGGTCTATGGGTTGGGTGCCTGGCCTCCAGTGAGAGCCAAGCAGCGTGCACTCCTGACTCCCAGGGCTCCTCGAGAGTTGCCCCAAAGGCACCTCACTACATTAGCCAGGAGCAGAACCAGCTCCCACTGTTGTCACCATGGTGACCCGGTCTGGGGATAGGTACTGGGGGCAGCAAATGGACCCTCTAGGGCAGCGGTTCTCAACCACTGTGTCACTGTGTGTCGTGGACAGCCAGGGAGATGGCTGGGTTGGTGCGTCCTGTAGGATCTCGCCAGGCACCCAAAAGGTTGAGAACCATTGCTCTAGGGACTGGGGCTTGTCTGCTGCTTTGCACCGGCCTTCTCTTCACGCCCTTTGGCCTGTCTCTGACAGCAGGACCGTCACTCGAACAGGCTGCTCTGCTCTGAGGCAACTTGGCTAATCCAGCAGGCCCTGGATTCATGGCTGATACTGTAGTCCCGTCAGTGGCTTTTTGAAGATGTTCCCAAAGCCACGTCTGCGGTGTTGATGCCCCTCTTGTCTTGCAGAGATCCTGGATTGTGGAGTCCCGGTCACTCCTGGACTCTGCAAAGGCTTCTCTCCAGAATGTGCAGGAAGACAGAAGAACTGTAAGCCAAGAGGTGAGATGTTAGCAGGGCTCTGAGATCCTCTGTGGCTGGGAGACTGAGCATTCGTGCGTGTATCTCAGCCTTTGCAGTGTGCCTTTCACTCCTCCATCCGTGCAGCTCTCGGAGCTGAGCCCATGGAGGGGCCAGGGTGTGGCTGGTGGTGCCTGGGTTCGTTCGACCACTCTGTGGTGGGATTCCACAGATGGTTCCAGGTACCAAGACTGGTCCGCACTGAGCTGGTCACACCTCCAGTACTGCAAGGGCTCTGGCCTGGCTGATCACTGGAGACATGGGGAGGCAGCTCAGCCTGCTGGCCTTGGATTGCACAATGGCATGCAGCATCTGGCGAGCCTGGGCTGGAGCCTCTGCTAGCACGTCTCTCCAGGCGCTCTCCTTCTCTTGTAGCAAGACCAGCTGAGGGCCCTGATCTCCCGGCACCGGAGCTGTCTGGACAAAGTGGTGGGCAAACTCCAGAGCTGCCTGGCGGAGCGGGAGGAGATGAGGAGACAAGCGGCCGAGGCCATGCAGGCGAAGGAAGGGGTAATGGGCTCTGACTGCCCTGTGATGCTGTTTGAGGAGCAGGGATGAGCCGTGGTGGGGCTGGGCCCACAGCGTGCCCTGCCCCAATGGCAGGGAGGAGCAGGAGCAGTGGGCAGGACGGGCACTTCAGCCTGTCACTGCCACCTCTGCCATGCTGGGAATGCCTTGCAGCTTAGCAGAGCCACCTCAGCGGTGGGGGGGTGCAGCCTGTCCCCAGGGACTCCTGGATAGCCCCCCCCATCCCGCTAGCACTGGAGGAGGGTGCTGGGTGACCTGTCAGCCGGGAGCTGTGCCCAGGACGGCATCTCCGGTGAGGCGGGATTAAGGACTTGGGTGGAGCGCTCCTCAGTGCTGTAGCAGAGGGGTATATGGGAGAGCCCTGCCCTGCAGCCGTAGCGTGGCGCCAGCCCTTCCTCCTTGGCTTTGACAGCAGAATCTCCCTTGTGTGGTTGCTGGCGAAGGCGCTGAGCCACTCCAGGCCTTGGCCGTGAGGCTGTTGGGGCTTCTGGGCCTTGGTGGCCTAGCCTGGGGCGGGGGGGGGGGTCCGCTGTTAAAATCCTCCCATCTTCCCCACGTGCACGTCTCCCCACCCCAGGCAGATCTGGTTCTGGAGGCCTTCCGTGTCCACACCAGTGCTCGGATCAGAGCCCAGGAGCAGGGACTGGAGTCCCAGAGGGAGCTCTGCACCTTTGCAGAGGAGGCTCGTGAGCAGCAGGTAAGGAGGGGCAGTGGGCTCTGTTGGGGGCTTGGCCCTGCTCTGGACCATCAGCCTAGGACGCAGCACGGTGCCAACTGCGTGGGTGCATCCCGGGCTCGCTGCACCTCCCTGGCAGTGTGACAGGACGCAGCTTTGGGCGCTCGCTGCCGTTAGTGAGGCTCGGAGTTACCCAGCCCAGTGCTTGTCTGCTCTCAAGGCATGACGCTGCCCAATGCAGATTCCTCTGCTGGTGCCCCTGGCCAGTCCCGGACTCCTGGCTGCTGCATCTGCAATGCTGGGGCCTCTCTTGTCTTGCAGCGATCCTGGACTGCAGCATCTCGGTCGTTCCTGGACTCTGCCAGTGCTTCGCTCCGGGACTGGCAGGAGGACAGGAGAGCCCTAAGCCAGCAGGTGAGATTGGCAGTCAGAGGTTTCGCATGTGGGTACAGCATGGCTGCTTTTCCCCGTGGACCGGCCTGGGCGTGGCTTGTGGGGCTGGTTAGGGAAAGCACACTCTCCTGGGATTTCACAGATTGGTCAAGCTGTGGAGCCGGGGGCAGCGCCTGTGTGTGAAGGCGCTGGGCAGGACGAGTCGCCTCTGTGGGTAGGGAAGTGGCCCAGCGTGCTGGCCTCAGTGGCCAGTGAATGGACTGGGTGAGCTAGCACCGCTGCGGGAACACGGGGCGTGGCTGTGATGGGCTGGAGCCTCTGCTAGCACGTCTCTCCAGGCGCTCTCCTTCTCTTGTAGCAAGACCAGCTGAGGGCCCTGATCTCCCGGCACCGGAGCTGTCTGGACAAAGTGGTGGGCAAACTCCAGAGCTGCCTGGCGGAGCGGGAGGAGATGAGGAGACAAGCGGCCGAGGCCATGCAGGCGAAGGAAGGGGTAATGGGCTCTGACCGCCCTGCGATGCTGTTTGAGGGGCAGGGCTGAGCCGTGGTGGGGCTGGGCCCACAGCGTGCCCTGCCCCAGTGCCAGGGAGGAGCAGGAGCAGTGGGCAGGACGGGCACTTCAGCCTGTCACTGCCACCTCTGCCATGCTGGGAATGCCTTGCAGCTTAGCAGAGCTACCCTAGCGGCGGGGGGTGCAGCCTGTCCCCGGGGAACCCTGGATAGCCCCCCCATCCCGCTGGCACTGGAGGAGGGTGCTGGGTGACTGTCGGCCGGGAGCTGTGGAGTTAAGGATGTGGGCTGATGCTCCCCGATGCTGTAGCAGAGGGGCATGGGGGAGACAGCAGCCCGAGTGTGGTGCTGGCCCTTCCTCCTTGTGTGGGCGCTGCTGCTACTGTGTGCGGCGTTCGCGTTCCACGCCTCAGAACGTCGGTCTGCCAAAGAGCTGCCCCACCCCTCCTGCGTCTTTGGGATGTGGAAGAAACGTGTTCGGCATGTGGGTGCCAGCAGCATCCAGTTTGTGATTTCCCCTTTGACACGACTGAGCCAGGTGCTGTGGTCTGTGCAGGCGTCCAGTAAGCTGGAGAGGGTTTCCAGGAGGCTGGAGGAAGTGACGGTGTCGCTGCAGGATTCTGCGGCCCAGGTGGATCAGCTGACTGTGGCAAACTCGCGTCTGGGAGCAGGTACGTCTGCCGCCAGCTGGCATGGATCTGCAGAGCCCCAGCCGTGGCAGTTCCCATGAGGCCAGGGAGACACTCGTCCAGCCACACCTAGCCGTGAG
This sequence comes from Pelusios castaneus, assembly GCA_007922175.1. Classification (NCBI taxonomy): domain Eukaryota; kingdom Metazoa; phylum Chordata; order Testudines; family Pelomedusidae; genus Pelusios; species Pelusios castaneus. The sequence goes on from ML686098.1 coordinate 422,536, forward strand.
CCCTACCCTGTCTCTGGCTATGCTGAGTTGCCACCGTTGGCTAGAGGCACCTCCTGAAGGAGCTGTTCCCGTGGGGTGTGGTTGCCTGTCGAGCACTCCTTGCCGACAGCTCCAGCGAGTGGATAAATGGAGAAGCTGTCTCTCATCCTGTGTTCAGGGTGCTGCGTAAAACCTGCTCTGGGGGCGGGCAGGCCAGGGTCTCCTACCATTGCAGTTTGCCAAGGAGGGTTACTGGGACCAGCTGAGTAGCTCTAACCCAGGTCTGTGCACCACACCCTAGATCTCAGCACCCTGTTGAGGGACCTGGCCAGCCTGGAACACGAACGGGACCAGCTGCAGGAGAAGCTGGCAGAGCTGTCGGAGGAGAGCGCACAGTGAGTCTTGTGCCCTCTGCTGCTGAGTTTGGGGGCGTTGGGGGGGGGCCACAAGCAGAGCTCCGTGAGGAACAAAGCATGGTGTCCTGCGGGCTGGGGCAGCCTTCCTTCTGCTTCTTCCCGCCTACACAGTCACTTCTGCTCTCCGAATGGACATGTCTGCTGAGCACATCCTCCCAGCCCCTCCTGCTAGCTTCCCTCCCCCCAGGCACAGAACCGCAGCTGAGCCCCACATTGTCATTGTTTCCTTCCTTCATCTCAGGCTGACCAGGGCAAAGGAGCTCCTACAGCAGGAGCATGCTGGGGTGCGTCAGGAGCTGCGTGAGATGGCCGAGAGCCGCGAGGTACAGGCTTGCGGGGGCTGACCCTTCTGTTGGGGCATGGGCTGCTTGCTGTGACAATAACTCTGTTGCTCCCCCCACTGGTGCCTATGGCAACCTGCCCAGACCTTGACGTTAACGCCGACTCCCTGCACGTAGGCCTGGAGCAGGAGTAGAGTTCTCACTAACCACTCACGTGTCCTTTCCACAGCCCCTTCTGTGCCCCAAAGCAGCTCAGAGGGACACCAAGAAAGCTGGGTGGGCTGCAGTGCTCCCTGCCAGCCAAGGGGCCAGTGTCCCCACAGGACCTCTCCATGACTCTGAAAGGCTGCGAGAGCAAACCTTGGAGCCCATCCCTAGCCTCCAGTGTCTCATGCCAGCGCTTTCAGTTTCAGTAGATTGGCGCTTTCGTGCCTTGCGGCGGCTGGAATCCAAGCATGAAGGACAGAGCTCTTGCTCCAGCAGTGCCTGAGAAATGGTGGCTAACGTCGCGTAATACTGGCTGAGCTTGGAGCGCAAGATGGGAATCGGAGTGATGGGCTTTGTACAGGCTGGGCAAAGCAGTTACCTGTTTCTGACCCCCAGGGTGGAGATGAAAGATCCCAGTGCCAGGGGCCAGCCTTGCCAGCCCCTGGAGTGAGAGGTCTCAGCGTGGGCACCTCCAGAAGGGTGGGGTGGGAATCGAGTTCACCCTTCCCACCTCCTGGCCTGAACGTGGCCCTCCTTATCCATCGCTGGTCGGCCTGTGCTGAGGATCCCAAGCTGTACCAGCTCCTTCTCACTAGTACATCTTCACAGGCATCTCTTCCCTCCCCCCAGTTCCTGGACCAGGAGTATCGTTTGTCCCATGAGCAGCTGGTGGAGACGGAAAAGGAGCTGAAAGTCACCCTCGCGGTCCTGCGGGAGCGCACCATGCAGCACGAGGACCTGAAGGACGCCTACCAGAACCTCCAGTAAGATGGCAGCTCAGGCTGCCTCCCGCGCCAGGTGGCTCCGTCTGGCCCACTGTCTGACAGACTGGACCAGAGAGAGGGCGGAGTGGTGTATCTTTGTTCAGGTCCTCTCTCAGCCTTACCTGGGCCTGGGAGACACAGTGCCCATGAAGGACCCTCTGCATGGAACAGCCCTAGTGGGAAACCCGTGGGGGCGTATCCAAACTACACCTCCAAAAGCCACTCTATGCTCTGGCCACTGAAGCCAGGAACTCCATGCCAGGGTGGTCCCTGTGGGCCTTCCATCCATCCCCCTTGCCGAGCGCGCAGGGAGTGTGGGTGAGCACTGAGCCTTGCTGACTCCCCGTTCTCCCAGGACGGAGCGGGACAAGCTCTGTGAGGAGCTCCGGTGCAGCAAAGCAGAGGCTCTGGACCTGCAGCTCAACAGAAACAAAATCTTGACGTGCTCCCTGGAGCTGACTCAGAGCAAGGAGAGGGTGCTGGAGCTGTCTGCCGCTCTCCGAGCTGCCATGCAAGGCAAGGTAGGAGCCCTGGCTTCGGGGGGTTGAGAGAACTGCCCATCCACAACCCTCTGGGGGAACGGCACGGGCTGCAAGGCTGCCTTGGTGCTACTGCATTTTCTCTTGTCATCGAAGGCTTCTGACGCTGCATGCAGGAGCGGAGCTTGTACCCCTCGCAGTCGCCCCATCTCCTTCGTGGGCAGTGTCTTGAAAGCTGTGGCAGAAGGTAGGATGTGGCTGTCTGAAATAGCTCGCTGGCCATCCTTCTTGTCTCCCTGCCGGCTTTGCTGCTCCAGAAACTCTGCCTGTGTGGAGGGGACTGCGTTAGGGCTGCACAAGCGGGGAGGAGCACGGCGTGCCCTGTACGCCTGGCAAAGACTGGCCTGTGCCTTCCCTGGGACCAAACAGCCCCTATCCTCTCCACTGGACTGGAGACGCAGGCAGGGCCAGGGCGTGTGCGGCACCTTGCTCGGCCACCTGCTCAGGGTCAGGGGAAACAGTGACTGGGCTGATGTGCTCGGAGCTTCCCAGCCAGGCCCAACGGCAGCTGCCTCGACGCTGTCAGCGCCCTGCAGCTCTTCTCTCCCTTCCAGTGACGGGCCGGGGCAACGTTGGCTCTGAGGTGGGGGTGACGGATGAAACAGCCTGGCCTGAGGCCTGCTCTGGACTGGTTCCAGCCCACAGAGCTAACCGCTCTAGTGGGGTATCGGTGCTTCCATGGCGAGCAAGGCCCAGGGCTTCCTGTCTGGGTTTGGGTCTGCTGCCACAACCACCCACCGCAGAGGGTCCTTGCCAGAAAGCACAGAAGTCTGGCCTGTGTGGGCTCCTCCCGTGGGGCCTGGCCTCAGCACCGCTCCCCTCTCGGGGCCAAGCTCTGGGGACTGACGGGCGAGGGGAGGTTCCCAGGTCGGTGTTTGAGACCGTAACCCGGGGCCAACCCCGTGACCCTCTTTGCTCCAGGCGTTGATGAAGAAGGTGCTGGAGTTGAGCCTGCAGCTGCTCGGGAACCAGCAGGTAACACCCCGTTGGCTGCCTTCTCCTCCCCGCCCTGCTCACCTGCTCCCTTGCCCATAATCGCACCTTGCTGGACCCCACCTTCAGTGCTGCTCCCCCCAGGTAAAGGGCCCCAGTCTGGTCCCGGGAGGTGCCATGGAATAGGCAGGCACAAACACCAAAGCGCACTAGGCTTTCCTAGTAACTGGTTCCCTCTTGTAACTGCTCAACAGCATGAGACGCAAGGCAGGGGCCTGGCTCATGAAGATGGGTGAAGCAGGCCACTTTTCCAGGCGTAGCGTCTGGTGTCTGTCCCAGGCCTTGCTCGCTAATTAAATGGGAGCATGCTCTAACACGTCTGCCTTTCCTGTCTGCCTGTGACGGGTCTGCTGCTCATGGCTGCTGTCTGCTCTGCCCTAGATATTGAGGAGAACCTGCTGGAGACGGCCTTGGAGCTGAGAGAGGCTGTCTCCCACCTCGTCACTGTGAGCTCCCAGGCTCAGGAGGCCGCGAGCTGTGAGATTCAGGGGCTGCAGGCCAAAATGTGAGTTCCGCATCTGGCCCTCCTAGCTCTCCAGTGAGCCGGGAGTGTCCTGGGCAGTACCACTGCCACGCTGTGTCCCCCATCGCTGCTGGGGCTGCGATCCCCCCTGGCGCTCACTGATGCCCCCTCCAGCTGGAGGTCAATAACATTGCCCCAGGTAGCAATTCCATACACAAAGCTGGGCTGGGAAGGGACGAGACACCTGGTATCCCTGGAGGGCTTCAGCAGGGATGTCCCCTTCTCGTAGGCTGATGCTTTTGAAGTGACCACTCTCCACAGAGCGTGCAGTCTTGAGAGCGGGTGCTCGAAGGGCTGTGTTTGCAGCAGGGCTGAGAGCTGAGCCCGGTGGCTTTAGGGCCGTGTCTGCTAGTCTCCTCCCCATGAACAGTGGGGCAGGAGGGCAGAACCTGGCTTCCCAGGGCAGCAGAGTGAACCCGAGTGCCTGGCCCTGGAGCCTATGGTTGACCTGCTCTGTGCCCCCTTCCTCTCGTAGCTCGGACCATCAGCACCAGCTGGAGAGCCTGGAAGACCGGCTCCAGGCTGAGATCGATGCCGGGGATGCAAACGTTGCCAAGCTGAACAAGGTCCTGAGAGTCAGGTTTCAGGTGAGCAGGCAACAGAAGTGGGTCAGGCATGAACTCCAGGGCGGAGCAGATCTGGGATGTGGAGCAGGCAGGCTCCGGTTCTAGAACATGGGAGAATCTGGGTAACGGGTTTTTTCCATATCCGGCAGCTGCTGCCTAGCCTGATCTAACTTCTGAAGCACAGCACTTGTGTGGTTCCCCGGGGTCGCTGCCGAGGGCATGTTACTGTCCAGGCTCGGCAGAGCCCAGGGAGCCGGGCACAGCGACTACAGGAGACCTGCCCGCAGGCTTTGCAGGCCCCCTTGTAACAGCTGCATGGCCAGGACTAGCTGGGGAGTAGGCAGGGACACAGTAACCCCGTCTCTGCTTGCAGTCTGGGGCCCTGATGCTGACAGCAGGAGCCACATGGGGACTCACCCAACTGCAGCTACTGGAGCCGTGAGGGCTTGAGCCCAACCTGCCAGCTGCCTCCCACCTCTTTCCCAGGGACTGAGTGCGGCAGCCTTCTCCCTCTTTGCTGTTCCTTTCCTGGGGGCAGCGTGCTTGCAGCTGCTCTCGGGAGGCGCTGGTGCCCTGTCCTGAGTGCTGTCTCCCTCTCTGCAGACCGAGAAGGAGCTGCAGGATGTCGTGCGGCAACAGGAGGAGAAGATGCTGCGGCTCATAGACCAGAGCGGGGAAGTCACGGTACCCACCTCGGCAGGAGGGCATTGGGGTAGATCTGGGGTGGGCTCGGCCCTGCTGCCCACTGGTGTGGGCCATTCTTGTGCTGTCCGCACTGAGGTGCTGGGCCGAGTCCTTTGCCTCACTCCCCAGCGTCTCACTGGCTTCTCTCCTCAGAGTTTGAAGATGGAGGTGTCTCACCTGAAGCACCTGCTCCAGCGTGCGGAGACAGAGGCGGAGGCGCTGTGGGAGGAGGTGAGGGGACGGCAGCCTGGGACGATGCCACTGGATGCTGGTGCCGTCCAGGAGAAAGTCTGGCTGCGGCAGGAGGTAGGGGAGCAGTGCTTGGGTTGGGGCAGAGGGGCTGGCTCTTGGTGTAAAGCCATGGCAGAGCATGGGCTATCGGCCAGGAGACAGAGTCCTGGGGCACTCGTAAAGGGTAACAAATGTATTTCTCGCATGAGCTTTTGTGGGAGAAAATCCCACTTCGGCAGACGCTTTGAAGCCGGAGAGGGGGCTCGTGGTGTTTGTCCCCTCACGCACATGCCCCTCAGGCTCTGACGTTGGTGGCTCATGGCTGAGGGCCAGTGCCAGGGAGAGGCTGGGCTGGGCAGGGCAGGGCCCCTCAGGCGTCTCCAAGTCCTCCTGGGGCTGCGGGCACGGGCCCTCCTGCTGCATCGGCCCTGAGCGAAGGCTGGCCTTGTTTTGCAGGTGAACAAACTGAGGGAGCTGCTCCTGGAGAAGGCGCATGAGTACCAGGACCACGTAAGGGGCAGGGGCTCAGGGGGCAAGGGTGGTGTCTGCAGGGACGGTGCGGGCACCTTTGCCATGCCTGCTCTTCCTCTGCTCGAGTAGTCGAGATGGTACTGCTCCCGCCTGTGTGCACAGCCCTGTCTTCTCCTTTGCAGAGGAGAGTCCTGGAGGGGAAACTATGTGACGCCCGGAAGATGCTGCAGAGCCACAAGGAAATGCAAGAGAGGATCAAAGAGGTGAGGCCCTTCCCTCTCTCCACAGCTGCAGGCCTGTGGTATTGCTGGGCAGACTCTTAGCCACGCACAAAGCCCTCGCATGTGCAGCTGCTTGTTGGGACTGGGCCGGGCCCAGCTCCCCTGAGGTGCCTGCAGAGGGCTTTGTTCTAACTGCCGGGGTCTGGCAAACAGCACAGCTAGGCGGGTGCCCATAGCGGGCTCCTTCGTCCCGTTCTGCTGCCCTTTGGCCTCCCCACCTGTTGCCCCAGGCTGAGGGTGGTAGGTGGCTTATCTGCGGTTACGGAGATGCCCACCTCTGCATCCTGTCCTGTCTTCGGGGTTAGGAAGGCTCTGGGTCCGGCTAAGGCCTCTGCGTAGCCTCTGGCTGCCAGAGCCCTTCCCCCAGCTCAGAATCAGGGCGGAAGGGCTATTGAGGGAGACTCCCTGGCGTGGCCTGCCTGTCTCACTCTGCGCTGGTGGAGTAGTGCTTCTCTAACTCTTCCACCTCCTTCCCTAGACTCTCTCCTCCATCCCTGCCGCTGTGACTGCCAGCTCCCAGGAGTTGCAGAGCCTGCTGGGATACCTGGAGGATGGCAACAGACACTCTGGGGATGCACTGTAGCCATGTGACATGATGCACCCAGTGTCGGGAATTCAGTGTGCCCAGCTTCCCCTGTATTTGACAGAGCTGTCTGTTACTGGTCCTGCCTGGACCATAGGTGGGCTGAATTCCACACAGCTTTAATAAATACATGTACAGCAGTAGCAAACAGCCTGTGTTGCTCTGCCTCTAGGATCAGGACCGGACCAGATCCAGGCTCTTGAACTGCATACCAGGCACCTGCCCCTGACTGGCTGGAGCTGGGGCCTGTGCTGGCCTGCAGAGCATTTACAGCAGCGGGCGGAGAGCGCAGGGCAGGCCCCTCTGCCTTCCCCATCACTGCCGTTGAAGGGCTGGCTCCTCGGCGTGCTGTTCCTGCTAAATATGCATGCACAACCTCAGCAAGGCTGGTCTGACCCAGCTTCCCCCCGCCCCCAGGACACTCCTGTTCCTGGTGTCCTACATTCTCAGATCCATGCTTGCTCGTACTGCCCCCTCCCTGCTTCCTGGAGGGTGGGGTGCGATTCCCAGGGCCTGGCCCTAGTGGGCTGCTGGGAATGGGCCGCCTGGGCAGGGGAGGAAGGGAAGAGGGGTGGTGAACATGCTGCTACATTGGGCCTATGCTGTCTGTCTAGCGGGGCGGGGGTGCAGGAGTGGCAAGCTGGGGGCAGGTGCTGTCTGCTCCTGGCCTGTCCTAGCAGCCCCGCGGGCATGGGGGGAGGATCTGATTAGGGGAACGTGTGCGGGGACGTCCCGTGGCACAGACTAGTGAGAAGGGGTTCGCTTTGTCCCCCTCTCTCAACTTGACTCAAACCTCCATTCCTTCCCCCTCTGGGGGCCAGCTGCTGCTCTTCTGGGCGTCCCTACCCTGGAGTCTCCATGGGGCTGGCTCCAGGGCCACGGCTGCCAACCACAGGTGCTAGTGATTCCCTCCAGGCAGGGCTGGTGCCAGGACAGCACTTGCTCCCATGGGCCTAAACTCAGCAGCAGGGAACCAGGGGCCTTGCTGCCGTACCTCGGGGCTGGGCCGCAGGTCCCCGTGCAGTTGGGGCCGAGGTGCTGTGACAGGCGGGGACCAGGCTCGTGGCCCTAGCTCACCCTACTGTACAGCTGCTAGAGGAGTCTGAACAGGAGGGATCCAATGTGACATGCTCCTGGGGACTCTAGGGGCTGCAGCTAGCCCTCGGCCCCCTGTCCCTGCAAACTGGCCCCCCTGCAGGGCTGGGCACCGTGCAAAGGGGGCCGGGAGCTGAGATTTCACCTGTAGCTGCTGCCAGCTCAGCGCAGCGTGGTGCTGCACGCTCTCCCTGAACCGAATCCCTGCCTTGGTGCCCGCCACAGCCACTAGCCCCCTCGAGCCACCTCCGCCCTAGGCAGGATACCCCTTTGTGTCTGCCATCCTAGGAGCTGCTGGAGGGCACAGGCCCTGACCTCAGGACAGGCCCCACTCCCCCAGAGCGCTGGGGGAAGGCAGCCTGGGCAAGGGAGGTTCCTGCCTAGGCTGCCCCCAGGGGCTGGACAATGGACAAGGGCCGGGAGCAGGCTTGGCAGCTGGTCCTGGGCCAGGGCCCCAACAGGCTCAGGATTGGCCAGGCAGTCAGCGAGGGGCCCACTGCAGGCCTGGAGCGTCCACTGGGACTGGCTGGCAGGCAGGGGGATGGCTCCCTCGGCTTGGCACAGCTGGGCCACGCACTGGAGCGACACGGCTTTCTAGGCAGGCCCCCCACTCACCTCCCTCAGCCCTGCTTTGCTCCTGGCCTGGGTCCCAGCACAGGGAACGCTGCCCAGGCTGGAGTCCTGCCTCCCCCCAGGGCTTCTTCCCTCAGCGCGGTCCCTGTCTGCACCACCAGCTCAGTGATGGAGAGAGCTCTGCCCTCCCTCCTGGGGGGCCTGCCCTGTTCTCCCCCGTGGGAACTGCCCCACAGCCCCATTCCTCCCCCTTGGGAGCTGCCCCACTGTCCCCCCCCATAGCCCTGTTGGGAACTGCCCCATTCCTCCCCCTTGGGAGCTGCCCCACTGTCCCCACCCCATAGCCCTATTGGGAACTGCCCCATGGCCCCATTCCTCCCCCTTGGGAACTGCCCCACTGCCCCCCCATAACCCCCTTGGGAACTGCCCCACTTTCCCCATAGCCCCCTTGGGAACTGCCCCTCTGCTCCCCCCCATAGCCCCATTGGGAACTGCCCCTCTGCTTCCCCCCCCTAGCCCCATTGGGAACTGCCCCTCTGCTCCCCCCCATAGCCCCATTGGGAACTGCTCCCCCATAGCTCCGTTGGGAACTGCCCCCCCCATAGTCCCCTTGGGAACTGCCCCACTGCCCCCCATAGCCCCCTTGGGAACTGCCCCACTGCCCCCCATAGCCCCCGAGGAGCGGTCCCAGGCGGGGCGGGGCGGGGCGGGCTGAGTCACGGTCACGGGCCCCGCCCGCCGAGTCACGTAGCTCTGCGGCACGTCGAGCCTCATTTACCGGCTCCGGAGCCGCGCAGTCCGCAGAGCCGCAGCAGCAGCGCCGGGACACAGCCCAGCCCAGCCCGTCTGCCGGTAAGGGCTGGCAGCGCCCGGGGCGGGGGCTGCTCTCCGGTTCCGCCACCAGCCCGGGGTGCTCGGCCGTCTTGGGGCGCCGCCGCGAAGGCCGGGGCAGTTGGGGAGGCGGAGATGCTGGGGGGGATGGTGCTACATACTGGAGGGCTGGTAGCTGGGGGGGCAGTGGCTCTTTTGGGGGCCTGGATTCGGGATATCTTTCCCTGCAGGCCGCCGGCTGCCAGCCGAGCGCACCCAGAGCCAGGTGTCCAGAAGGGTCCGTAGCGATACCTGGGCACCGGGTCCTGCGCCTGGCAGGTGGCCACCCCATGGCGCGCTTCGGCTGGCAGAGTCTGGCCGTGCTGGGGAGGCTCAGGGTAGGCTGGGAGCCCTGCGCTCAGGCCCCTCTCTGGAGGATTCGGGCTGGCTGGGTGGGAGAGAGGGGGAGCTTTGTGCCGTGGCTGTTCCACCCACAGGAGCCGTGTGCCAATGCCAGGATCGCCAACGGAGCCCGGCTGACAAGTCTGCCTAGGCCTTGGCTTCCCTCCAGGTCTTCTGAGACTGTCCGGCTTGCCCAGGTGTCCTCAGGGAGCAGATGGGCTCGGGGCATTAATCTGCCATTGCCCAGCCGGTCCCAGCCTGCAAGGTTCCTGTAGGCTCCACCTGGCTCCCTTGGAGCAGAAAAGGGCTGCGCTCTGCTGGAGCAGCATTTGGGAGGGCTGCATGGGAAGATGGCTGTGCACAGTGGGGCTGGGAGTGGGCTCTCGGGGTGCCTGCCCTTCTCCCTAGGGGTGGTTGGGATGTGGGGTTAAGCTTGTGAAGGGGGAGGGCTGCCCTTCCCTGTGCAGTGCAGCGGAGGCTGGCCAGCTTGCAGGATGCCCTTGCTGAGCTGCATGGACCCTGGCTCTCAGCATGCACGGCAGAGAAAAAAGCACAGCCCTGAGCTGGCAGGGGGGAGCGGGCTGGGTGTCTGCTGGGCCTGTGCAGCAGCAGCCCTGCACGTTGGGGCAGGCGTGCGTGTTATGTAACGTGCCCTCCGCTGGGCCTGAGCCGAGCAGGTTCGGGCCTTTGTCTCAGGGCGAGGCAGGGTGGTAAGTGGCTGCTTCCCCTGTGCTTGGCATATTAACCCCACCGTACCCCAGCCCCGGAGCGGAGAGCTGGTACTCACTCAGTCTGTGCTCAAGACTGCCTGGCTGTGGAGCCTGGATGGGCCCAGTTCCCCAGTTGTGGGGTGAGAAGGGAGCAGAGGGCTCACTGCACACTTGGTTTCCCTGCCCATGGGGGGTTAGGAAATGCCCTTGTAGTTCGCAAGCAGCAGTGCAGCAGTCTGGGCAATCTCCTGTGGGGGTTGGGGTTGGAGGGAAGATCTGCCCCACCCCAGCCAACCCTCCGTCAGCTCCTGCTCCCTACAAGGCTGGGACTGGCCCGAATAGCTCCCCAGCCCCGCTCCCTGCAGAGAGCCTGGGAGCTGCCGCAGTGTCTCCAGGGTTACGGCTGGGAAGCCACAGGCGGAGGTAATGGTGCAATGCTGACCGGCACGGAAGGCAGCGGAGTGGTTGGCGATGCCAAGGCTGGGCTGCTCAGTGGGGGTGTGTGTTGGGGGGGGGCGTACCAGGGCTCCGCCTTTGTCTAACTGCTTCCGTACACCCCCACCCCGCCCGTGCAGGAGACCAGGAACAATGACGCACCAGTATCCCGCGCTCTCGGCTGAGCAGAAAAAGGAGCTGTCAGACATCGCACTGCGAATCGTGGCCCCAGGCAAGGGGATCCTAGCAGCGGATGAGTCCGTAGGTTGGTCTGAATAACTCATTGTTGGGGAGAATAGTCCACACTTCCCGGTGCCTGGGTGGGTGGTGAGTCTAGCCAGGAGCTTTGCCTTGGACATGGTGGGCAGAGGGTGTCAAGATCCTAGAAATTGGTGCTGAGCTGGCCGCTCCACTGCTGATGTCCTGGGGCTTGAGCCTGGCTGGCTGTCCTCAGAGCTACAGCCGAAAAGTTGTTCCCTGCCCCTGCATGCTGGCTGCTCCCCTGGCATTGGGTGTAGATGGCGGCTGGTGCTGGGACCAGTGCTTGGGGCCTGATCCAGTCTGGCAAGTCCTCTGTTCCTCTGGGACCCCGTGTGCTTCTTTCTCCTGGGAAACGCATCCCATGTGTTGTCCATGCTCCCGTCCCCCCAGGAAGCATGGCCAAGCGCCTGAACCAGATTGGGGTGGAGAACACAGAGGAGAACCGTCGGCTCTACCGCCAGATCCTGTTCAGTGCTGACAGCCGGGTGAAGAAGTGCATCGGAGGCGTCATCTTCTTCCATGAGACCATGTACCAGGCGGGGGACGATGGCACCTCCTTTGTCAAGATGATCAAAGACAAAGGTATCGTGGTGGGCATCAAGGTGAGTGGCCCGGGGCTGCTGTGGGGTGTGGTTCTGCTGGTTGTGGGGCAGCCCCTCGGCTGTACTGACCACCCACCAGCGGATGACTGCACGGCTGCCCTCAGAGCTCTTTGGACTCAGCACCCAGGGAGGCCCAGCTGCCCAGCGAGGCTCTGTGCGTTGCCATGGCTCCCCTCTGCGTTTGTAGAGCCTGCAGCTCCCGAGCTGTTCCCTGCCGTGTGTTCGCCGGGCCCCAGGAGGGTGGGCCTGGGCCCAGTCCGCGGCTGGCCTCACCTGCGGTCTGTTCCCTCTGCAGGTGGACAAGGGCGTTGTGCCGCTGGCCGGAACGGACGGTGAAACCACCACTCAAGGTCTGAGACAGCCGTTCCCTGCGGGGGTGGGCCTGGGGGAGCAGAGACCTCGGTGGCCATTCCCCCTCCCTTGCCCCTCTGTGGGTGGAGCCAGGGCAACCCTCTGTGACCTCCATGTGGGGATTCCCGCCTGCCCGGGGCTGGCTGGCATTGGAAGGGGGTGGCCTGGCTGAGGGCAGCTGTGTGTCTGGGCAGGTCTGGATGGGCTGTCGGAGCGCTGCGCCCAGTACAAGAAGGATGGTGCGGACTTTGCCAAGTGGCGCTGCGTGCTGAAGATCAGTGAGAACACCCCCTCCGCCCTTGCCATCCTGGAGAATGCCAACGTCCTGGCACGCTACGCCAGCATCTGCCAGCAGGTGAGAGGGTGGCACGGTGCAGTGCTGGGCTGAAGGGCTCTATGCGGTGGAGCTGAGCATCGCTAACGTGCCGGCAGCGTGCACCGTGCTGGAAGGGGCCTTGCACCACGCAGCTTCCACTCGGATGCACGTGAGCACGACAGCTCTCAGCCCATCCTGTCAGCCGCACCTGAGCCCTGCAGGGCTTTGGTCCGCACTCTCAGCTCGTGGGCTGGCTGCCGGTGTCAGCTCTTAGTCCTTAGGCTGGGGAGTGGTTCTGGACGGCACCTTTCTCATATGGATCTCAGGGCCCCAGTTGTGTTCCTCTGGACCCAGGCTGCAGGGCCCCCTTTGCCAGAGGAGGCCAACAGCTGGTGAGGCTGATGCGTTGTGGGGCCGATCGTGTTCTTCCCCCATCGCCCCCTGCAGAGGAGCCCGTAGATGGGAAGGCCGGTCCTACCCGTAACATCTTCCCCATTGCAGAATGGCATCGTGCCCATTGTGGAACCAGAGATCCTGCCCGACGGAGACCATGACCTGAAGCGCTGCCAGTATGTGACTGAGAAGGTGAGTCGGGGACGTGCTGCGCACAGACCAGGGTGGAGGTTTCAGTGGAGAAATGTATCCGCCCCAACTGCTGTTCTAGGTGCCCCCTTGTCTCCCCTGCCGCCTGTGGACGAAGGCCGCCAGGGCACTCAGCGGGCCCTGCCATCTTCACTGCCACCCCGGTGGGCAGAAAACCCTGGGACTCTGTGGCACATGGAACGTCCTTGGCAGCTTCTTGGGCTCTGGGCAGAGGTTGGCCTCGTGCGGTGATCTGGTGCTGGGCAGAGTTGGGCGCTCAGCGCTTGCTGCCTTATGTTCAGGTGCTGGCAGCTGTGTACAAGGCCCTGAGCGACCACCACGTCTACCTGGAGGGCACACTACTGAAACCCAACATGGTGACCCCAGGGCATGCCTGCCCCACCAAATACAGTGCCGAGGAGATTGCCATGGCCACCGTGACTGCACTGCGCCGCACTGTACCGCCTGCTGTCCCAGGTATCCGGGGCACGGAGAAGCTCATCTGAGCCCCAGACAATGGAGTCCAGCTGGGGTGATGTGTGGTCCCCATCTGAAGGGTGGTGTCCTCTGGGTCCAGCCACTGCCGTAGCCAGCCGCACTCTGGCTGTAGCACCCTCGATTTTAAAGGGCCACTGGCAGAGTGGGCCAAGGCCGTCTCTTCACTGCAAGTGCTACAGTGGCAGAGTTTTCATGGAGACGCCTCTTATGTGGATGGAGGGGTTTTTCTGTTGCCCCCTGGAGAGGCCACCAAAGTGTCCCTGGTGTTCAGGGCGTGGCATTTTTCACAGCCCTGAGGTGCCCAGCTAGGTTGACGTGATTTGAAAGTGGCAACCAGGCCTGTGGTCTGTTAGTCCTTGGTGGATTGCCAAACCTGCTCCCCGGTGGGCGTGGGGAACTATGAGTGTCCTGGGTTCTGTCTGTCAGCCATCGGGGATGAATGGGGGTTGAGCCTAGGCGGGCCATGGAATCCCCACATAAATATCCTGGTCTTGTCTTCAGGGGTCACCTTCCTTTCGGGGGGGCAGAGTGAGGAAGAAGCTTCCATTAACCTGAACGCCATCAACAACTGCCCCCTGGCCCGGCCCTGGGCTCTGACCTTCTCCTACGGGCGGGCCCTGCAGGCCTCAGCGCTGGGTGCCTGGCGGGGCCAGAAGGAGAACGAGAGCTGTGCCACGGAGGAGTTTGTGAAGCGAGCTGAGGTATGGCACTAGAGACCAGGGTCCCTGGCAAGGGTCATTTCCCCAGTTCCTGGCCCTGGGAGCTCTTGGGCAGCAAGGCCCAGGAGGGGCCTCCCTCAGTGGGACTGCACCCCCCAGCTCCTGACTCGGATGTGCAGGAGGGCACCGCTTCCAATCTGACTTCCTGGAATTGTCCATTCATGCCCCGTGTCCAGCCAAGTGTCTGGATGAGCCCGATGCATCATGGGAGGGCTGGCCAGAGCCAACCCCCAGCGGAAGGGTGAGACCAGTTGGGGGAACATAGGGCTGGTGTAGAGCATTCCTGCAAGGGGACAGAGACTAGGGCACAGGGTGAAGGCTGAGCGATGTTCTGTCCCTAGTATCGCCCGTGGCGTGAGACACGGCTGGGTTCCTAGGTCATCCCTGGTTCTGCAGGGGTCCAGTCCTGGGGCCCGGTGCTCTGGTGAGGATCTGACTGGTTTCTCTCTGTCTCTTAGGTGAATGGCCTGGCTGCTCTGGGCAAGTATGAGGGCAGTGGAGACGACATTGGTGCTTCTGGGCAGTCCCTCTACGTGGCTAACCATGCGTACTGAGCCCCCGGTTCAGAACCCTAGGCCGGCTTTCCAGCCCCACTGACCGGCCAGTCTCCCACTCTGCTACGTTCCGCATCTGCCACCAATCACAACCCAGCTTTCTACTGTAGCTGCCCACAGGAGCCAAGTAGCTGTTCAGGGCCCAGCCACCAGCACCCTGAGGAACCTGGGACAGGGGAGAGGAAGGGAGGAGCAGGCCCCACTTGGCTGGACAGCCCCAAGTCTGGTGGTTTCTTTCAGCTGCTACTGCCCATGTGCCTGTGAGGGGGGGTGTTGGGGGGCAGGTACCCTGGTGGAGCCTTCCTTGAGGGACTGGCCCAGACAGTCCATGCTGCAATCCCCATCCATAGGGCATTTCCTTTCCCTGTAATTCTCCAGTTCTCCTTTCTGGTTGCGTGGAGGAGGGAGGGGAGATCACCTTTGCTTAGGCCTGGCTCTCTGGCAGGAGGCCCTGTTTACTAGGGCCCTGTCGGTGCTCCAGTGCCCTTTCTCCACCTGTGGCACCCTGCCTTGTTAGACTGCACTGTGGTGTGAAGCTGTAGCTTCGTCTGCTCCCTGCCCCTGCAGTGTGTAGTGCTCCCCTGCTCAGGGTCCGGCTGAGGCAGGTGTGAGCAGCTAATGGGTGGGGAGTCAGTTACTGCCATGTGTATTGTGTTCCCCATATGCACCTGATGTACCAAATAATCTAACAAATAAATTGTAGGGAAAGTAAAAAACAATTGCTTCTTCCAGCGGAGGAGAGGGAGGGGGGCAGCCTATTTCACAGGCATAGCCTGATGTGGGGTGGGGCAGGTAAGGCAGCTGTTTCCAGCTCCCCACTTCTGGAGCAACAACTCCCCATGGAGCCTGCTTTTACAGCCAGCCCTTCCAGCCTCTGCTTCCATTATGACTTCCTCTCCTCATCCGGCTGGAGCTTTCCTCACTTCCTCCAGGAACTGCCTTATGCTTCAGTTGTGGGTAAAGCTATCCCTGGGTGAGTAATGGAGGAGCTACACCCCTCTTGCTGGGTGTTCGGTTCCGTAGCCTCGATCTGCTCCATCCCTTTTGCAAGGACCGTGGTGTCATTCTCCAGTGGGGCTGGAGTGGCTACCACAACCCGCTGGTAAAACGAGCTGGGTTTTTCTGGGACAGCTAAGGGTGCTTGTGAGCTGTTTTCGGTGCACAGGCTCCTTCCCCTCTGCTACTGTGAGCAGTGCTGCTCCGCTGGGCAGGGCCCTGCTGGCAATACAGGTGGAGCTGTCAGGGGGGCCGCTCTGTGTCTCTTGGTGCTTTCCTTGGCCAACCTGCAGCCCTGGCCTTGGCTGAAGATGGCTGCCTGAGTTGTGCCAGGGCTCAGGTGCCATGCTGCTCCCGTGGAATGAATGTAGGGGGAACTAGTCACGGTCCCAGCCCGGGCTCGCTGTCTGCTCTACAGCTGGGGAATGGCGGCAGATAGGGCAGGGGCTTCCTCCGGTGCTGCAAGGGGGGGAGAGAGGCAGAGCCGGGCCCAGGCGCGGGGGCTGCTCGGATCGCCAGGCCCAAGAACCAGCTTGGAGGAAAGTCATCGCCACGACCTGGGTCCGGGGCCGGACGCTGGTGCGGGGGAGAGACCATCCCTAAGGGGAGCTCCTCGGCCTCTCCGATCCAGCTGCAGCCGCAGCCCCCGGGCAACCCCCCTCCCGGGCTCTCCCTGGGCACCGTCCCCGCCCCACGGCACTTCCGGCCCGAGTGCTAGGCGCTGTACAGAGGGAGGGACAGACGGACGAAGGATAGCACAGGGCGGGGGGCATCATACCCGCGACCTCGCCACGTGACGTAGGAGCGCGCAGCGACGGCTGCTAATCCAGGCCTAAACAAAACCACGCCCCTCGCTGCCCCGAACAAACGTGGCGGAATGTGCGCTTCCGCTTCCGGTCCCATAACAAAGATGGCTGAGTGTGCACTTCCTGTTCCGGTTAGAGCCGGTCGGACACAGGAAGCGGCGCGAAAGCGTGGCGCGCCAGGCGGGCGGGGACGGGCGGGATTCTGAAAGCCATCGGCCTGTGGCGTTGTTCCCGGAGTTCGGGAGCCGTGTCCTTCGGCCCCGCCCCCGCTGCTCTTAGTCAGCGTTGATTGGCCAGAGCTCCTGCTCGTCTACATCATCACCCGCTCCTTGTTCTACGTCCCCTGACTCTGAGTGGCTGGGCCTAGTAGTCCCGCCCCTTGAGACGTCCACTCCGGAAGAGGTGGAAACAAGAGAATGATGATGGCGGCCGAGGAGGCAGGTGCGGATGGGGCTAGTGGGGAAGCCGGGGTGGGCCGTGGGGCACGGGGAGCTGAGGCCGGGGGTCCCGGGGAGCTGAGGCCGGGGTGGGGGCCGTGGGGCCCGGGGAGCTGAGGCCGGGGAGGGGGGAAGCCGGGGTGGGGGCCGTGGGGCCCAGGTGGGGGAGTCCAGGGTCGGGGGGAGCTAAGAGAGCACAACCCCCCCTTGCCCGCCTGATTATCTGTCCGCCCACAGAGAAGGCCCGGGGGAAGTGCGCCGCCCTCTCCTTCGCCGCCGTGGCCCTGGCGCTGGGGCTGCCGCTCTGGTGGAAGACAACGGAGACTTACCGGGCTTCGCTGCCCTATTCGGGGATCAGCGCGCTGGGCTCCCTGCGGGTATGGCCTGGGCCCAGGGCAGGTGGTTCGGGTGATCGGAGGCTGTGGAAGTCCTGGGGCTCGGAGCTGGTGGGGGTGGAGAACATGGCCCTGGGGCTGGGGCACGGAGGCCAGTGTGGTGGTAGGGGATGTCGGGTGTTGCCAGCTAACGCTGCTGTTTCCTCAGTTCCAGCTGACGGTCCCTGTCTCGGTGGTGTTTGCCAAGGGGGCTCTGCCAGGAGCTCAGCAGAGGAGGCTCCCTTTCACAGCCAGGAGGGAGGAGAAGAGCCTGTTAAACTGTAAGCCCCTCTCATCCCAGGGCATCTGTTTGCCTCATTTTCAGCAACCCTCGTGTTTTCTTTACTCTCTCACAACTCTGCCCGCATCCTTCTTGTCTTCCCTTCCCTATTGCTGAGTTCACTGCCCCAGCTGGTTGGTGCTAAAGCAGTGCAGGCCACAGCCCTATCCACTATGGTCCAAAGCCTCCTGGCACTGCAGGTACTATCTGAAATGCGCAAGCGGTGTCCCCATTTCTCCTCCTGAGCTGCAGGACCCAAGTTTTCTCTGGAGGTGAGACTGTCCCCCATGGATTAGGCATGGTGATGAGTAGTGACCCCAGGGAAATTCTTTTCCTTTCTCCCAAGCCATGAAAGGCTGGCTCCACTTCTCCAAGGCTGAGCCACTGTGAGCTAGTGCAAGTAGGCAATGGGCTAGAGAGGAGCTGACTGGTGAGGCTTAGGCTTGGAGGGAGAGGAGCAGGGCTCCCTGCCTAGCACCTTGGCCTGAAGCATTAGAGCGAGGAGGAATCCTTCCCAGCCCAAATGCTTGGCACTGCAGGGGAGGTTCCAGGAGCTGAATGCATCTGGGACAGTGTTGCCAAGTGTCTGGGGACATGCCACGAGGCCAGAAGTTGACCAGAACTGGAGGAGAGTTCCCTGCTAGTGAGATGGGGCATGCTGAAGTTGTCTCCCCAGGGAGAGCCCCTCATGACACATCAGATTGGGCAAACCCTAGGGAGCATGGCCTAGTGAGCATTTCTGCCTATGGGGGCAGACCAGCTCAGCTGCGACGCTTTGCCCAGTACTGGGAATGAGGGCTCAGCAGTAGCATGAGACTCATGGCAGATGCACACCTTGGGGAAGAAGCCGTTTCCCTTTTGTCCCTGACTGCTTATTAGGGTTATTAGCGCAGGGCCCTGATGCCAGGCAGCGTAGCACATAGGGCTGGCTGGCCTCACCTGCTCTCTCCCTTCCCTGCAGCAAAAACAAGCGTTGTGTCCCACTACGAGATGACCTATCGGAGTGCAACTGCCACAGAGCAGGCAGCCTTGGGCATGGCCACTCTGCAAGGTACACGGTCACGCTGGTTCTGTAGAACGTGCTAGGTTGCTGGCCTGGGATGCAGCTGGCGAAGGGCATGGAGCTTGCAGCCGGCCGTGCCCTGAGTGCTGCTCTGAGTGAGGTGCAGAGCAGGGGGGCTGCACTCTCAGCTGTGGGGGGCCTTGTCACCCAGAAATGGTTTGGGATTGCTGCTGCAGGGGAGGGGGAGTTCCAAGAGCCTGTGGGGTGGGTGATGGGAGCTGGCTGTGGAGGCAGGTGGGGCTGGGCCAGGAGGCATTCCCCTCACTGGGGCACCCCCATTGTGCAGCTGATAACATCTGCTCTGTCTTGGGTGGGATGGTGCCAGCGTGTGAATCTGGGGGAGGTTCCCATCCACGCTAACTCCCTTCTCTTCTCCAGAGGCAGACGCTGCACTGCTCTCGCTCCAGGAGGACTCGCCGGGCTCACTGACTGTATATGTGGTCCCAGAAACTTCCCCTCTCCTGCCCCAGGTACAGCAGCCTGTACTCTCCCCTGCCTTTTGTGGGACCGGTGCCGAACCACCCAAGACCATCTTTGCCACAGTCCTGCAGCTGCCCAGCCCTGCAGTCCTGACTCCAGGCACACCACGGGTTCATTGGGGGCAGCACCTACCAGCAATGGCCAAGCAGGCTGCCGTGGGAGTGCGGAGCCCTCTTTGCCCCCTTCCCAGGAGCAGGGGGCTGCACACACCCTGCCTGTCCTCCCCCTTCCCAGTCCTGGATCCCAGTGCCCTGCCTTCTGTCTGCAGGGCATTGGCGTGTACATCGGGAAGCACCGCAGCGCCGTGATGAGGCCTACGCAGAGCACGGGAGATGTTCTGGCTGCCGTGAATTCCCGTGTGCAGCAGATTGTGCAGACTATGTCTTTCACTGCTGATGCCATCACCACCACCTTATCTGACTATGCCCCCACGGACCAGCTGGGCATGGACACGAGGCGCCCTGTCAAATCCAGCCTGGGTAGGATGCTGTTCCCAGGGGTCTCTGCAGCATGCTCTCTTCCCTGGGAAGGGCTGGAGGCGGCACAGATCCCTCTTCCCACCTCTGGGATTCTCAAGCGCCCTCTCCCTTTTAGCACCAAATACGCTGGGGTCCTCTTTGTGCTCTGG
The DNA here is from genome assembly GCA_007922175.1 of Pelusios castaneus. NCBI lineage: Eukaryota > Metazoa > Chordata > Testudines > Pelomedusidae > Pelusios > Pelusios castaneus. The sequence continues at coordinate 442,026 of ML686098.1, forward strand.
CACCCCCATCTAATGCTGCTGTGTGCCACGGCTGTTCCTTGGAGAGCAGCTCTGTTCTCCCCACGCCTGGCCTCTGACATCGCTGCTCATGCATTCCTGCCTTGGGGGGGCTCTGGAGCTGCTCAGTGCAGTGGGACGCTGGGACCAGCCTCTGCTCTCCCCAGGGTATGAAATCACCTTCAGCTTATTGAACCCGGACCCCAAATCCCACGTCGTGCACTGGGACATCGAGGCAGCCGTCAGCCGCTACGTGCAGCCATTCCTCCACAAGATGGGCTTGGTGGCCAACTTCTCTGTGGACTCGCAGGTGAGGAGCTGGACAGGAGGGGGCAGGGTGCTGGGCTGGCATCGGGATGGCCCCCTTCCCACAACACCCATCTCCTTTGTGATCCCTTCAGATCCTGTACTACGCTGTCCTGGGGGTCACGCCCCGCTTTGACAGGGCCTCCTCCAGCTTCATCCTGAGCTCGCTCAGTCTTCCCCATGTCATCAACCCTGTGGAAGCCAGGCTGGGTAAGTCCCACCCTGCATCCTGACTGTGGCTCTTGGAGAGTTCAGTGCTGCTGGGGGGGAAAGGCAGAGATCTGCGCTGCCAAGCACAGCCCAGCTTGGCCCTCAGGATCCTGACCCAGCCGCCCTTCCCTTGGGCAGGTCCCCGTGAGGGGGGCAGGCTGAGACCTAGAGGCAGTGTGGGATCTCGGCGTTCGGCTGATATTGTAACCACCAGGAGTGGGGGAGCCTGGCCCCCTTGATTGGGGAGCAGGGTCCTGCCCCCCTGACATTCCAGTCGCAGATTCCCAGCACCCCTGGGGGTTCCCTTGGCATGCTGTGGTGCTCACTGTCCTGCTTCAGGTTCCAGGGCCACTTCCTTCTACCCTGTGCTGAACTTCCTGCTATATGTGCCCGAGCGTGTCCATTCCCCTCTGCACATCCAGGAGAAGGATGGCGCCACTGTGGGGACCAATGCCTTCCACAGCCCCCGCTGGGGCGGGATCATGGTAAGGAGCTGCTCTGCTCCCTTGGGACTGCCTAGGCTGTCCCTTTGGTCCCCTGCCCCTCTGCTGGCTAACTGGAGAGTTCCTGGTCCCATCCTCTGGCCCCGGGAACATCCTCCCAGGGCCCCAACAATGCTCACACCACCCTGTGGGCTTAGTCCATGCGGTGTTGGTTTCTTGCCCCTTCCTATGGTGCAGCTGTCTGGGCCAAGGCTGTTCCCTGAATAAGACAGCTCTGCTCAGTACCGCAAGGTAACTCGGGGTAGGGGGCTGAATGGAGAGCAGGACTGGGGGCCCCCTGGGCAGTGAGGCAGAGCCGCATCAGGCCCGCTCTTGACACTCTCTTGGCAGGTGTACAACATCGACCACCCAGCTCTTGAGAAGGCCTCACTTCCGCTTCGGGTGGAGGTGGACATGGTGCGAGTGATGGAGGTGTTCCTGGCCCAGCTCCGGTGAGGAGGCCGCCCCCGGCCATTCCATTTTGCCTTTGGTCCCAACGGAGCAGTATGAGCTGAGCACACAGACCAGTCTGCCCACAGCTGAGACGCTCCCTGCCTGGGCAGTGTGAGGCTAGCTTTTCCTGGGTCACTGGCTGGCCTGGGGGTCGTGAGTGAGTGTGGCTCCTGTCCCATCCTGTTAGCTACCGCCAGTAGCTCTCCAATGGCATGGACCAAGGCCGGTGCTCACAAACTCAGTCCCACGAACTCTCCCCTTTTTGGCCACGGTGTCGCCCAGGCAGCCCTTTCTTCCCAGGTGCGTTCGGGGCCTGGCTCACACCTGCCCCGCTCAGCAGTGGGACTCGAACCTGTGCTGAAGTCCCTTCAGGAAAGGCAGACGAGAACATTTCTGCCCTGGGCTCATTTCCTGCCTCTGCTGCAGGGCGTGAGCATGGGGAAGAGCTGCCCCGTGACCACCCTGCCCCTTCTCCCCCACAGGTTATTGTTTGGGATCTCCCAGGTGTCGCTCCCAGAGGAGTTCTTGCTGGAGGGCCCTGGGAACGAGGGGCTGACTGACTGGGAACTGGACCGCCTGCTGTGGACGCGGACGGTGGAGAATGTCGCCACGGTGTCGTCCACCCTCACCTCCCTGGCCCAACTGCTAGACAAGATCGGGAACATCGTCATCAAGGATGATGTGGCCTCTGAGGTGGGTGTTGGTGGCTGCCAGATGTGCTCCTTCTGAGGCCTTGTCTGCCTGTCCTGGAAGTGCCCTTAGCTGGAGGGCTGGCCCGGGTGCAGCTGCTGCAGTATTGCTCCCTATGTCCTGGCTCTGTAGTTAATAGGAACTGCCACAGCCTCCTAAATCTCCCCCGCCCGTGCTGCTGGGCAGGAGACCCTCGGAGCTGTCAGTGACCAGTCCCGGGATGCATGCGGCGTGCCCCTGGAGCCAGTGCAGGGAGTGCATGCAGCCCTTCCTCCCTGTGTGGCAGTTAGTGGAGTCCCCGTTGCAGGCCCAGTCCACAGGCCGTCGGGGTGGCTGCGAGCGCAGCAGGCAGTGAAGAGCCCTGGCTGCGGGTGCTGAGGGAGGTCAGAGTCACTTCTGAAGAGTCCAGGATCTCAGGGCCCCCAGGCGGCTGTGTATGACTGGCTGTGTGGTCCCTCCAGGTGTATCGGGCAGTAGAGTCTGCGCAGACTGCCATGCAGGAGCTGGCCTCCGGCCGTCTGGGCTCCGCTTTCCAGGCTAGTAAGGAGGCGGTCACCTCCTCGGAGCGAGCTTTCTTTGACCCTTCGCTGCTGCACCTCCTCTACTTCCCCGATGACCAGAAGTTTGCCATCTACATCCCCCTCTTCCTGCCCATGGCAGTGCCCATCCTGCTGTCTCTGGGGAAGATCCTCCGGGAGGCTAAGCAGAGCAAGAAGGAGCTCACAAAGACAGACTGAGCCTCATGGTGGGAGAAGTCAGAGCCAGCTCGTCGGGCCTTTTTAAAAGCTTGAACTCGCTTGTTATTTATGAACCCTGGAAGAGTGCGAAGTCTGGTGGAGCTTCAGACTCGGCTCAGACACTGAGGTTTTGAATTGGCACTGCCACTTCCTGGCTTGGCTTTCCTTTCCCATGGTGTTAGCAGGAACTGGGAACGGTGTGTCCATGCTGCCCGCAGCCGACTCGGCCTAAGGGGCTGGACAGTCGCAGTGCAGGGAGCCAGGGCTTCTAGGACTTGTGGGGCGGAAGGGTCCCAGAGCCCTGGCTTCAGCAGTCCCAGGTGCCCAGGTCAGCTGCACAGGCTGGCCGTGGGTCGCCATGTGCATGTACCCCCAAGCGTGCCTGGCTGGCTGCAGGGTCCAAGGAGGCTGAGCTTGGGGCACTTTTCCCTCCTGCGGGCACCAGCAGCCTGCAGAGGAGGAAGTGTGGGGGCTCGCTGGGATGGAGCACTTACTCCACACACGTGGGCAGAGGGGGAGCAAGTGAGTTGGAAGGCTTGGTGCTAGCTGCTGGGAGACGCTCTGTCTGCCCTCTGTGCTTTAGCAGGCTGGTGTGTGCCCGGCGGCTGCCGAACTTAGTGGGGCAGGGCCAGGTGAGACGTGGGGACCTGTGGGGCTCCTTCCTTTTACTCTGGTTGGGAACGTTGGTATGGGTTGATCCCTCCTTCCCCTCATGGGCTGGGAATCCACAGCCATCTTCTCCCACCTGGAGGGGCTCAGGACTTCTTCCCACCCATCAGCACTGCTCCTAGTTCAGGGCTTTCTGCCTGGGCTGGCAGCCAGTGGGGTCCATGGGTGGGGGTGAGTGTTGAAGAAAACAAGTGTTCTTTTTAATCAGAGGAAGAGCCAGGCTGCTGTGGGGCAGCCTTTTGTGGGAATTCAAATGGCCTGTGCTGCCCGAGCTGGTCCTTTGGGAGCTTCTCGGGGTGGCCCTCTGCTGTCAGGCTCACAGGGTTTCCCCAGCCTGGGTTCTGGGGCAGCATGGAGCTTGTGCCGGCCATCGGCCTTGCTCCAGGCTCCTGTCCATCCTTCCAGCTGCTGCTCAGGGCCACGGGAGAGGAGGGCTGCAGCCTGCTCGCAGCCCAATTCTGTGCTAGCTCCGTGGAGCAGGAGGCAAAGCAGGTGCTGGAGGCTGTGGGCTGCCTCTAGTTGGAGCCGGTGGAGCTGTTGGGTGAGAGTGGCAGTGGGACTTTCTCCATCACATGCTTGTGCCTCCGAAGTTGCCCCCTGGTTCTAGGGCCCCTGGCCCAGGCTGGCTCTGGTCTGGGCTGGGAAGCAGAGTGTGAAAGGACCGATTTCCCCTGCCCCCCCAGGTTCCAAGCTGAGGTGGCCTTGGAGCTCCTGTGGGGTCTGAGTGAAAACACCCCCTACCCAGGCTGTTCTGCGGGGGGCTGTGCTCAGCAGCTGCTTCCAGGGTGACTTTCCCTCCTTGTCCCGTCATTAAAGTTCTGTGGTGTCCGTCCAGCTCTGCTTGGGTCCCTGCTGCCTGCGCCCCTTCCCCTCCTGCCTGCTGGGCTTGGGGCTGGCTCGCCCGCTCGCTTTCCTGGGCAAGTCCTGCCTCGAAGGGCCCGTGTGTCTCTCTCCGGGCTGCAGGCTGCCCACCCTCCCGGCCTTCCCCCGGCTGGGGGTCCCTGCCTTGTCTGCCGATGGACGGGGAGGGCCCGAGGGCTGGGCCCGCCTCCCTGAACTCCCTCCAGCTCCCCCGGGGGAAGCGAGGCTTGGTGCGGGGCAGCCGCTTCCGTTGGTTGCTGCTCCCGCGGCTGGGGGCCGGTCCCGCTCCCCGTGTGATCGGGGCTTCCTCCGGCCTCGCCGGCCGTCCCGAAGGGCCTGGGGTGCTGGCTCGGCCTTCGCAGGGGCTCCTCTTCCCGGCGGCCGGCCCGGCCCGGCCCCTCCGCAGGCCGGGCGGGGCGTGGGGGCGGAGCCAGCAGGACCGCGGGCGGCAGCGCAGATTTGCCGGCCGGCGGGGGATGAGCGAAGCCGCCCTCCGCGCCGACTCTCGCTCCGGCGGCCGGCGGGGCAGCGGGGCCGCGGCCATGCGGGTGAAGAAGGGCGGCGGGGCGGCCGCCGGCCCCGAGGAGGAGCTGCTGCGGAAGCCGCTCATCGGCCCCGAGGACGTGCTGGGGCTGCAGAAAGTGACGGGCGGTGAGTGCGGCCCGGCCCGGCCCGGCCCCACGTGTCCCTCCCGGCCCCGTGCAGGAGCTGGGCCCGCCTCTGCCTCCCCGGCCCTCGGCTGCTGGGGCCCGGCCTTCCCGGGGCTGGCGGGGACCGAGCCTCTCCCCCGCCGGCTCTCCTAGCTCAGCCCTCGGTGGGGCCGCTGGACGGACCGGGGGCCCGGCCTGCTCTGAGACGCGCTGGCCTTGCAATGGCCGGGCCGGTGCCCCGTCGGGGTGGGGGGATCGGGGGCTCAGGTACCCCGGGGCCGTGGCGTGTGTGTTGGGCTGAGCGGACGGAGGGTTTCCGAGCCTGGTCTGCCATGAATCCTGCGCTGGCCTGGCTTTGCGGGAGGCAGGTTTCTCTGCGGGTGGAGGGGTGTGTGCTGCTGGGGGTCCCAGCGGAGCCAGCTCTTTAGATGCTGCTTCCCTGGAAATGTGACCGGTTCACATCAGCCTGGGGCGGGGCTCCTTGGCCGCTGCAGACGCGCTCGGAGCAGGACATGTCAGTGGCTAGCGGGGGGGGGGGGCTGATGGAGGGTGCAGGGCCGGTTCCCAGCCGGCTCCAGGGGGATTTCACTCTCTTTGCAAGAAATGAGAACAGTCACTGGGGGCTTCTGGCTCTGGGCTGTAAATTGTCCTTTCCGGGGCCTGGTCTGTACAGGCTGACCCCAGTGCTCGGCAGGTTCCAGGCTCCTGCTCTGCATGCTGAGCGTTGGCCCCGGAGAGGCCCTGCTCAGGCTCCCAGCCCGGTTCCCAGTTCCCACGAGGCAGGAGGACTCTGCAGACATGGGAGAGGGGAGTTACTCCTTGGATCCCGCACCAAGCCTTGTGCCTGGCTGCTGGCCCCGTACAGGCCCTGCCGTGCTCTTTGGGTAGCAGCACGTGGGGGTGTTAGGGGCAAGGAGAGTCCTGCATGGATCCTCTGCTCTGGGGGAGTTAATATTCTTTGGCATGGGAGGAAGAGGATTCTGGTTTCCCCTGTGCCCAGCTAGGCTGAGTGGTGGGGCGGGGGACTTTCCAGCCAGCACCTACTATGCACGGAGGTTACGGCTCTCACGTCCCACAGTTAGGGCAGCTGAGCCTTAATATTGTTTGTGTCATTGGCAAACACGGGAATGGCTGCTCCAGAGAAGCAATGCCCATGTTTGAACAAGCGTTAAAATATCTTGTAATTGTCTGCGTAACGGTTCCACTTGTGGGGTTAAATTCGTCTGGGAGTGACATGTCCGTGTGTCCCCTCGGGTAGCATTGTTAAAGGAGGACATGGATCAGTTGCCGCTGACACTAACATAAATGACCCTTCCCGCTGCAGATCAGCATCTCTGTAGCATTCTTCTCGCCCAGCCCTGCAGCACGGTACAACGTTGGGAAGTTACATCTGCTGCCCAAGGTTGCATATCAAGCTGGGAACAGAATGGCAAGCCCAGACTTATAGCCACCTTCTCTAAGTTCAGGACAGCACTCCCAGAAACAAACACAGCATTCAGCTACCTCCTTTGATGGCCTTGTCTTGTGACGCTTCTTTAGAAGGTCCTTGGGAGACCCTGAGAGCTTTATTTTTGCAGCATGTTCCCCTGTCATTCCCAGCAGTGTCCACATGCCAGGATCCTGCTGCACTGTGAGCCGTGTGCGCATTTCCTGTCTTGACCCTACGCATATGTGTGTAGAGAGGGAGTGTTCTCCATGTGCCGTCTGCTTGACTCTGGATGAGTCTTGTTTCTTTAGCTGCTTGTCCCAGTCCAGAGCTCCCCGTGCTGCTCCAGGTAGACGCATGAACTCTTTTCGTGTGAGGCTTGGAAAATCCCAGACCAAGGAAACGTGTGAAATGGGCGGTGTTCCTACAGGCCCAGAGCATGTAACAGTTCAGATCAGGTCTGACCTGGCACCTGTCTCCAGTGTCCCGTTATGCACAGTGGCCAGCACCAGATGTCTCAGGGAGATGTGGGGTAATCTGCCCTGGAAAGGTCTTGCCTAATCCCTCGGAGTTAAGAGACTGTCTTAAATCCTGAAGCACGAGGCTGCGTCTCCCTCCCGGTGCTCTGGTGTGTGGCCTAGGTGCACTCAGCGGCCGTAACAGCCATGGGCTGGGCCCCACAAGCCCTGAGCGGGGAATGGTCCTGGGTAATCGGGGGTGCTGCTCAGAAATCAGGTCAGCAGATGGGTGCTCCCTGCCCTTTGCTCAGCTCCTGTGTCAAGGTGAACTCCATTCTGGCCTCAGTGACGTCTGCATTTCACATTCACTGGTCTCGCTGGGGGCAGCGTTGAGCAGGACTAGGGGAGGGACAATGCGATCAGTAGTTTTCTTCCTTACTTTCTATCCCTTGAACCTGGCTGGACTGATTCCACCTCAGTGGCCCCCAGTTCCTGTCACCGTTTGAAACGGCCCTTCGCCATGCATTAAACCTTCCCTGCAAACTGCAGCTGGACAGAATGGTGAGTTCACTGTCCCCAGTGCACCTCCACCGCATGCTCCCTGCCCCAGAACCTAGTGGGAATCATCATGACCCAGCTTGCGTGGCAATCCTGCGCAGTGAACATTGGCCTTTCCTCCTGCGCTGAAGTGCAGGCCAAGGGAAATGAGCATGCAGCATTGTGTAGGAAACCCAGCCCAGCCCCCAACAGTGTCTCGCCCACGGTTTGGTGTCTCAGTTGGCTGGGAAGGGGCATGTTAAGGCTGCTCTGAAATGACAGGATGTGCAGGGGTGTCCTGACCTCCTGTGGCACATCTCTAGGGGAGCCCTGCAGCTCTGGGGGGTGAGGGTGAGGGGCAGGGAGCTGGGCACCTCCTGCTCGCTCAGCCCGTGCTGGGGCATGAAAGGCCGGCCCGTTGGCAGCTGGGTCTTGATGCCTGTGTCCAGGTCTGGGGGGGAGGAGGAGGAGGCTGGCCACTCTGTGTTTCTGCTTCTGTTGAAGGCTCTGATTCTGCCGTCGATGCTGCTGAGGGAGGATGGGAAACGCACCTGTGTGCCTGCTCTGAGGACGTTTTATGCCTGAACGTTTCCTGCCTTCTGGGTAACTCAGGAACGGGGCGAGTCAGTGAATGGCTGAGGGACAGACTCTTGGGGGAATGGCCTGGAAAGCCCTGGGCGCCTGGTAGGGCGAGAGGCGGTCATTTTCCTTCCAGACTCCGTTAGCGCTGCTGGGAGCCAAGGTGTGCTCTTCTGAGCAGCACTCCCTGCTGTGGGACAGGGTCGTCTGCGTTTCCTTCGTGCACAGTGGCTGGTGCTCTCCTTCCTCCGTCCTTTCCCAGAGTGTCGCTGGTTCACGAGCCAGGCATCGTCCTGCTCAAGCTGGAGATGGAAAGGCCTTTGTGTCCCTGGGTTCTGAGCCTCGCGGAGCACATGCTGCTGTGAGCACCCCTCAGGCCACGGCATCTTTAACTCTTGGCCCTAGAAGTGGGGAGCCACAGTCCACTGATCCGCCCCGTGCAGCCAGTCAGCTCAGGTCTGTCTGATGGGGACGCCCAGCTGCGCGGGCTCTTACCCTAGTGTTCCTGACGCAGGATTTTCTAAGTCAAGCCCTTTGACGACTCGGGTGCCGCCTCATTTGGAGCAATCAGAGGTTTCTTTTTATTGCTGTGAAGGAGCCTCTCGGGGCCGGAGGCATTACTGGGGCAGATAGCCTGCCCAAGGGTTAACCGGCCTTGGAGAGAGGCCCCAGTCTCTGCACTGGGGGACCCTGGCTGTGCCAGTGAGGAGCTAAGACGTTTCTGGTAACACAGATCTAGCGAGCGAGACGGGATTAGGTGCTGGGTTGCTGCAGAGCTCCATGCATTAGAAATGCTCAGATGCTGCCTTGGCATTCTGGTGCCGCTCTGGCAGCAGCAGAGGGCCCTTTTCCCAGCACGTTTTACTGGTGTTGGCAGAGATTCGCCAGGTTTCCAGAGGCACTGGTGCGGGCTGCCAACGCTGGAAAAGCTGGTTCTGCTGGGGTGGGAAGCAGGCCGAAGAACTTCTTCCAGCCGTTGTTTTCTGATGATGTGAACTCAAAGTCCAGCCACGGGGCTGGGATAAATGTGACCCTTAATACAGGATGCCTGGGGCTGCTCCTGTGGCCCTTTGGACTGGCATCGAGACACCCCCATATGCCCCCCCCCCCCAAGGGGATAGCTCGGTGAAGCCAACAGCCGGGGCTGTGGAACGCGTGTGTCTGAGGCCGAGCTGTGTCGGAGGAACAGCTGCTGTCCGTGCTCAGCCACTCGCTGAATGACACTTGCTGCTGTTTGAAACCGGCTTAGTGCTGAGCCCCCGTGTGTGTGCTGGGGGACCCCGTTATGGAGCGACAAGCTGTTGAAGGAGTCCTCTGCTCCCAAAGGGGTCCCCCGTCAATCTAGGTCATGAGAGCAGCCGTGAGCTGGCGGGCTTTGGTGAGGCCGTGTGCAGCTTTGGGTGAAATCTGTGGCCAAGGAACGCTTGCTTTCAGTGCGTGGGAGCTCCTTCTGTCTACTGCTGTGTGCAGAAAGCCAGGAAAGGCAGCAGGGCTGTGTCCTCAGTGCTTCCTTCCCGGAATAAGCGTAGCGGGGGGACGAGTTCTCCTGAAACTCTCCCCAGATTTCATTGCCCGGCCTGCACCAGATCCGGGTCCCAGGAGGATGCAGGGCAGCTGCGTCTAAAGCATTAAGTTTCCTCCACAAACTCCCCTCTGGCTGTGCTCCAACCTGATTAAACGGAAGGCGAGTGGAGTAGTGGCTTCGTTGTTAGCCACATTCACAGCAAGACGAAAACCTTCCAGCCTGATTAACTTGCGATTACCGGGCAGCAGGGTGAAGCTAATTTCGGATTGCATTAATTACCAGCGTGGTGGACGGGGAGAAACATCCATCTGTCACTTGTGTGTCAGGCTCCCCTGCTTGCAGGGCGAAAGTGTTTCTGGGCCGGTGCAGTTAGCTTACTCCTGTAGTGCTGCTCTGCCTTTTCCGAGTGATGCTCTAACGTTCGCCTGTCTGGGGATCGTGGCCATTGTAGCTGCAATCAAGTGTGACCGAGAAAGTCACGACTGGCCACCAGTGGAGTCTAATACCAAGCATAGACAACGCCCGAGTGAGTTGATTTCCCTGCTAGTCTGTCCATGTCCTAGGCCAGCCACGCCCCACCCACAGTCTGAACAGCTGGGTGGTTGGCAGAGGGTGAAGCCCCTTAAGAGGAATGAAGAGAGCCAGCTCGCCCCTCTGCCATGGAGTGCTCTTTTCTGGTATTTAATCTAAGGTGCCCTCGCTCCACCTCTAGGCAGGGTCTGTATGGAGGAACCTTACCAGGACGTTCCTGCGGACATGGCTGGAGCTCTAGTGCAGAGGACACAACAGCGCTCTGGTCTCTGCGAGGTTTCTGCCAGGCTGAGTGTGAGAAAAGTGCAAATCGCCTCCATGGCCACCACCGAATGAGAGATACGGGCTCAAGGACCCCGAAACTGCCCAGCAAACAAGCTTTAGATTTGCTCTCTAGAGCCCTTGGCCTGCATAGGATGGTGGCAAACAGATACACAGAGAAGGAAAACTCAAGAAAGCATTTGAAATGGAAGGCATGATACAAGGCTTTTATTGGAACGGCCATTCCCCTTTAGCTGGCGCCCAGAAGGAAAACTCCCTTGTCTGCCAGGCGTGTCACTAGGAAAGGGAGAAATTCCCTGAGATGGGTTCGAGCCATCGCTGCTGCTGTTCGGCTGACCCAGAAGCAGACAAGGGGAGAGAGACGGCCTGGTGTCCAGCTTTGGGGGTGCCTTCTGCTTGGAATCCTGCTGCTGGAGAAGCAGAGGCCCAGCACGGGCTGAACAGACTCTCCAACTTGGACCAGTGTGGGAGCACAGCAGTGTGGCTGGCTGAGCCGGACCCTGGTTAGACAGGAGGAAAAAGGAGAGGGGTAGGAAAGAGAAGAACTAAGGCGGGGAAGGTAAGGACAGATTTGGTTGGGTGCAGCCGGAGCTGGGGAGGTGGCGGCATCATCGGGGCCTCGGTCTGTGGCCCTGTCTGGTCAGGCTTGGGGAGAAAAAGGCCGGGGATCCCCGCATTTGTGCGGTGTCTTAAAGGCAATACACTGGAGTGTGAAGTGAGAAGCTGGCCTTCCCCGCTGCCCCGAAGATGGCGCTGCAGCCACATGTCTTTCTCCAGTGCTGTGTGCTTTTAGGGTCCTGCTTCTTGGTCCCCCCTGCACTCTTTTTTAGGGCTTTCCTGTTGCTGCATCTGCTGAGTCTTACTCTCTCCTCCTTTCGCTCTCTTGCTCTGGATGGCTGGAGTAATGGCCTGTGCCCTGTGTCAGCCCCTTCCTGCTGTGTGTGTCTGGGTTGGGGAGACAGAAGGTGCCTTTCCCTGCATCACCAGTCTCCATGTTCAGTGTCCGTGCGCTGCCCTCCTTCTGAGACTCTTCAATCGGATAATCCCCCAATTGCGAGCGCCTTGGAGTCCATCTTCAGCCATCTGTGTCTTACAGCTTACATCTCAGGAGCAGCTTTCATAATAGTCTTTGACCTTCTTTGCTAAAGCACATTAGGAAACAGCCATGTGATGCCCAGAGGGTTCCTACCTCTTCCCAAGTTCCTGTCCATGCTGGCAAGACACTCGCCCCAGGTGTGGTGCCTCCTTGTCTGTATGGCTGAAGATCCTCCTCCTCTCGGCGCTCTGTGTCCCCTCCTCCACCTCTGGATGATTAAATCTGCCAAATCTGAGCTGAGGTGCCATGGAGTGTCTGTGGGGCTAGAGGATTTTCACTTTACCCCCATGGGGCACTGTAAATTCATGGGCAGGGGCTGCAGGAAGCGTTACTCACCCCCCCACCCGTTAATTCCTTGAGGTCGCCCCAAGAAAGGGTGCTGTGGCCCGGCTGATGCCAAGGCTGTTTGGCCTTTCACTGGGCTGGGAAGAGGGAAGGTGCCAGTCCTGCGTGTGCTCTGCTGACCTGCCGGGCTCTACGGGAGAATTTCATCCGTTGGTCTGAGCTGGCATTTTGCTCGCCCACTGCCCAGGAGCCATCATGGTGCAGGAAATGTTCTCACTAGGGCTGCAGGCTGCATATGGGAGCCAGGTCCTTTCAGGCGAGTTTATGGCACCAATTTGACTAACGTTGATTTACTAGAGGAGCCAATCTCTTGGAAAACACAGGAGTGACGTCTTCAGAGGGCTCCTAGTGGGGTTCTTGGGGGGTCCCTTCCAGTAAGAACAGGCTCAAGGTTAGCCTTGCCCACGGGACGTGAGAACAGCAGAGCTGGCGTAACTTGTCTCTGTTGCCATTTTTTTCTGGGCTCTTTAGGGAGAGGAGGAATGTCTCCTCCGTTGAAAGCCAGCTGTGCCCTGGCTGTGGCAGAGAGACGTTGGCTGGGTAGATGAGGCTGTCCCTGCGGTGGTTGTCCGACATTCTCTGAGGCCAAGGCGAGAGCTCCATGGACTGTCGGCTGTGGCCAGGGCTTCAGCTGGTTCTGGGGGATTGTAAAGGGGTCTGTGGTTCCACCAGTGGTTTGCGGGATTCCTTTGCTGCCAGCACGCTTCGTACGTCACGTCCTAGGTGGTTCTTGGGGGAGGAGGCCGTGTTGGTGTGGGGGAGGCTGGCTCTTAGCAAATGTCATTACCAATGGGAGCTAGTGGGAAAGGCCTGTTTCCTTCTGGAAGCCAATCCCCCAGGACAGCAGGCTGCGAGAGGAGCTGGGAGCCTGCACGGCGCTGTCCTAGCCAGTAGAAAAGGGGGTGGTCTGCTTAGGTCCCAGAGTGCTGGGAAAGATGGGGATGTCCCCCAGCAGAGCTGGGGAAAGACATTGGCCAGAACGCTGCCTTCTGAGTAGCTCTGCCTACAGCGCTGCTCCACTCTCTTTCTCTGATTTGGATGAGTTGCTGATACTGTTACTATAGCAGCCACTGCTGCCAAGGATGGGGATAACTGTTGCCATGGTGCTAGCTGGGGAAGAATTCTGCTGGAGAAAAGCAGTTAATAATTAACTTGTGGACAAACATGACTTGCAGAGATGTACACATATCCCAGACCGAGAACCTGACGGTTATCAAGTAGGTGAAACTCCTGGTTTATCTCGGCCTTCAGCATCTCTGGAAATGGGTTGTCTGCAGAGAAAAGAATGCTTTGCATTAGCAGGCTTCTTCCCCAAGCAATGGGCTTCCGACGATGATTGGCATAGTCTGCACAGGTCTGGGACAGAAAGAAAAATTACTTGGCTAACCCAAGCATTTAAGAGCGACTGGTAGTGTTTCTGCTTGTGCCCTACTGGTCCTCTGAGAGGGAAATGTTCCTGCCAGGTAAGTTCCAGCAGGAAGCTTTGTGCTCGCTCGCATCCTTAAGAGACCCCATTTCCTTTGAACGTTCACAGTCTGTTGGTGATGGCACCCACCAGTCAAGTCCCGCGGAGGACAAGTCTGACGCTGCAGCTCTTTGTGCGGTGGAGCATTCACACAGCTCTCTGGGTTAAGAGCATCTGCAAAGAGGAAGAGTTTATTTCCAGTAACACAATAGCTGGAAACAGCCGTGCAGACCCTCCCAGCAAATGCACAGTGCAGGCTAGTGACGTGGTAATGACCAAACGTGTCTGTCTCTGCTCTAGAGGGCTGGGATCTGGGTCCTGTGATGGCGAAATCCAGCCCGAGTGCTTTGCAGACTGCCTCCCGGTACAGTTCTTCGTGCAAAGATCACGCGATATCTTCTCTCTGTGCTGCTACTCGCAGTGTCCAGCGTTTGGGACACATTCTCGATGTAGCAGGCAGCCGGACTCTCCGTCCAAGGGTTTGCTGTCGCACCCAACAGCATAGTCAGCGGTGCTTCCTCCTGGCTGAAACCTGCGGTGGTTCCCTGCCGTGCGCTGGGCTCAGTCTACGCTCCACGTTTCTGTCAGTGTAACTGCCCAGGTGTGGAGTGTCCCCAGCCATGCGCGATGTAATGATCCTGGCCCCACTGCTGCGTCAGCGGGGGGGCTTCTCTCCCAGCGTAGGTGGGACGGGTGGCGCGACTGTGCCCCCCCCCCCGGTGTCGCAGTCCTCACTGCCTCCCACAGCAGGTGTGGCCAGTCCCTTGGCTCACCGATCCTTGCACGTTCTTGGTGGGTCATGTGATCCCACTTTTAGAAGTGGGGAGGCCGACCCAGCCACTCTATGATTGACCCCAGATCACAGTAGGGGGAGGATGAGTCGGGATTAGAACTTGGGAGTTGATGGTTCCAGTTGTGCTCAACCCTTTAGAGCAGGTCTCTCAGAAATGGCCCCAATTAATGTAAATGTAGCCAGCATAAAAACGGGTTTCAGAGCCTCTTTCACTCTGTGCTGCTAGTGCGGAGAGTAATCCTAAGCAGCCGCTGATCTCCCCTCCCTGCCGGCGCGGGGTACAGCTGCTGTCTGGTGGCGGGGATGGAGCTGGTGTTCAGCACAGAGCTGCGAAGCGGCTGAGTCAGGAAGGACCCCGTTAGCGGATCAGTTTTCATTCAGGTCCACCTTTAGTTAAAAATAGCCGCCCACAGGCTGTTAACTCCCCCTTCCATTGTGAGTGCTGAGGAAAAGGCAGCAGACTCCTGGCCAGATTAGGGGGATGGAGAGGGGGAGGCAGTCCTGTGTCTTAGGAACTCTGGTTCTATTTAGGTGAAGTCAGCTTAGTCCCTACAAAGCTGCTTAGTGTTTGGATTCTGCCAAAGGAGGGGCTTAAAAAACCAACTGGCTGGAAAGGCCAGAGCTGGATGGTGCCTGGCTGCTTCTCAGTGTTTTGGGAATGTAGAGCCTAGCTCAGGGCATGCCTTGGGGGAAGGCATCTTTTCAGCTTCCATTTGGACCAATGTGGAATGCTGCAGGCTGGAAATTGTGGTCCCCGTCGGCTGCTGCGCAGTATTAGAGGAGGGGTTTGGGGATGCATTTGCTCACCCCCACTGCTGGTTATGGCCTCAGAAGAGTGCAGTTCACAGCAATGAGTTTGCTTTCCTTTCACAGACTATTTGTGCACTCCAGAGGAAAATGTGTACAAGATAGACTTCACCAGGTTCAAAATCCGAGACATGGAGTCTGGCACGGTACTGTTTGAAATCACCAAGCCACCTGCCTCAGGTGAGTACAGAGAATGGTGTCACTAAAAACATATGCCACTTACACTTCCCTTCTTAATACCATATGGCAAAGGGATATTGCCAATTAGAGCTAGGGTAATCCTGACACTAAGTGACAGAATCGGCAAATCTGTCCTGCTTAGAAGGGAAACCGAGCTGGAAAATCTAGCACGTCTGGTATTTCTTTCTCCTCCACCCCATTCCGTCACATGTTACTGAATTTGATGCCATGGAAAGTATAGGCTTACGATGTCTGGCTTTAGCCAGGCATAGCGCGGGTATGTGCTGTGCAAGCTTCCCATGGGCATCTTGATTCACACCCTTGTGGCACCATGTACTTTTCCAGTTCTGGGCCTTCCTTTCCACTGGAAAGTCCCAGACTCTTGCTGTGAACTCTCCTGCCCTCCCAGCAGCGGGTTTCCATTGAGCAGAGGTTGCCAGTCACTCCAAACTAAAGCAGCAGGCAGGTGGTGTATCTGTCTTCAGTTTTCTGAAGGTATTCCTACTGGTCAGGGATACAATCTAGAACAAATAGATTAATTGACATAGCGTCCGTGGCTGGAACTGTTTAGGGTAAATGTGTAACACTTTTATGCCCCCTTCTACGTGATGATCTCCAAGCCCTTTTAGACGATACACAGCACAAGACACCTGGTAGGTAAGTCGATTGAGCCACTTTCTGCACTTCTCAGTGCCTGGGTTTACCTGACTTGTCCAGAACCATCTTTCGTAGTCTTTGCCTGGCCCATCGAACTGAGAGGACAGGCTATCTTGGGTATGGAAGATCTGTGAAGGGGAAGAGGACTCTTCAAGAGACCAGGCCAGGTGCTCTCCCGAGGGTCCTGTTTCTCAGTCCCCATTGATGATGTGATTTGTGCCATTCCAGAACGTGAGCGTGGTGATAAAAAGGACGTTGACCCTAATGCTGGACGGTTTGTGCGTTACCAGTTCACCCCGGCTTTCCTTAGACTGCGGCAGGTTGGAGCCACGTAAGTAGCTGGGATGTTGTGTTGCTCTTCCTAGTGCTGAGACCAATTGTATCCCCACAGATGGGGTGACAGTGTCTTTAGCTCGCTGGAGGTACCAGGTAGCTTTGCAACTTCCCTCAATTTAGTAGGGCTTTCTGGTGATTACAGTGAGGGTCTCCCAAGACCTTCAGGTTAGAACATTCGACTTGCGACCGTATTGAGCGGGGGGGCCAAGAGACGCGTGCTAGAGCCCATGTGGTGTTCCAGCTGCACTCAGTGGAAGTGTGGCGTGGGGTTGCTGTCCCAGATGCCTAGATTTTGAAGGAGGGCTGTGCAGCTGCCCGCATACCCAGCATGCTCCAGGGATGTGACTAGAATCTGAATGATCTTGTGAACACTTCAGGCACATAGACCTTGGCACCGCTGCGTTGCCTGGTGAAATGCAGCACCCAGACCCCAGATTTTTCAGTCCAGGAAGTGTGAAAATGTGTGCTAGGGCAGACCCGGAAAGATGGCAAAGCAAGCTGGTTCAGGGATTTATTCTGGCTGAGCCTAGCTCACGCTCCACGTGTCCTTCCTTTATGGGTAGCAATATATGTGGCGGAGCATTGTGGGGAGAGCGGCCTGCAATGCCCACATTTTCTCTCTAGGATGGGAGGGGGACCCTTTCTGTTCTTATCGCAGGTTGCCTGCAGGGTATTGGATCTGGCTGTGGCTAGACCGGCTTTCTCCACCGTCACCCGTGTGCGAATGAGTACGGCAGGTCAAGTGCTTCACGTCCATCGATATTACAGCATCGTGCCCACAATGCTCAAATTCAGCAAACAGCAGCTTTTTCAGGACCAATGCCTTTCTTGAGAGCGTAGAAGTCCTCATTTGGACTCATGTGGGACTGGAATTCGGGAAACACTTTCTGTTTCAAAGCTGGGCTAGCCCTAAAAAATGGGTTGTGTTAGATTCACTTTTAAAGAAGACAGAGCAGCAAAAATGCTGTGTTAGGATATCTGATAAAATTTGAAAGAGTGAGAACTTGTAGGCAGAAGGTTTAGGGACAAAGTGAAGCCTGCTGCCTTAACTCTTCCTAGAAGAACAACCCCCAAAGCTGTGCTTTGGCTGGGAATCCACATCCTTCCTGTTGGGACAAAGAATCAGCTGCCAGTGACTGGTTCGTGCAATAAATACTCACTTTCATTCGGGGCAGGGACACGCTGTTTGTCTGGCACGCTTTACCTCTGGTACGGTGTTGCATACACCTATGTAAAGAATTCCTTTTTAAACCCACGTGATCATGCCCCTGCTTAGGACGGAGGCACAGCGATGAACGTTGATCTCTCTCTTCACTGCCTCTTTTGGAGACAGAATGCCCGTCTCTAGTTTCATGCTCTTGGTCTAGCGCCATTCACAAGTACTAGAACACGTGATAAAATGTGCCCGTGCCAAGGAAGCCCTGCTGAATGCTCTGCTGTTTATGCAGTATGTGTAAGCAGCTTTTTCTCTGCTGCTGGTGATTTCAAGTGGTGAGATTCACACTCAGATTTCACGTTTGTGCAGGAAAACAAAGGTGTGTGTATCGTGTAATCCCGACTGCTTTGTTTCCTAGCTGATTTGTAGAATCATGTTGTGTGCCTTAATAAAAGGATGTTTTAGGAGCAGTTGCTCTAGATTTTGCATTGTTAAAAGGACTCAGTCTGTGTGGTGAGCAGCAAATTTTTGGCTAGAAAGTCAGGAACAAAACTCCCTGTTCAATCTTCCTTTCTTTCTGCTGCAGGGTGGAGTTCACAGTGGGGGACAAGCCCATTAACAACTTCCGCATGATTGAGAGGCACTACTTCCGGGATCGGCTGCTCAAGAGCTTTGATTTTGAATTTGGGTTCTGCATCCCCAGCAGTAAAAACACTTGTGAACACATCTATGAGTTCCCTCAGCTCTCAGAGGATCTCAGTAAGTTCTTCCAGGCAGTGGATTGCCAGGGAGGGCTGATAAACTGAGATACTGTGGAGGATCTGTGCATTTATTGTGAAGTAGGACTGGGAGAACACAAAATCCTGTTCACAGGAAAATCACAATCTTGTGGCAGAAGTACATCAGCTGCATGTCTCTCTTACCAACAGAAGTTGGCCCAGTGAAAGACATTAGCCCAGCTACCTTGTGTCTCTAACACGGCTAGAGTGTTCCATTTCACAGGGCGTTTTTAGAATCGTTTCCATCACACTGTGAAGACTTAAATGATTTTGTAATCAATTAACATTGCCATGTAACTCAGTGCAGCTGAGCTGCAGAGACGAGAAGGGTTGCATATTGGATGTAAATGGTTTAGGCCGTTGGCAGTGGGTATAAGAAGCTAGGGGAAGCGGAGCCTTCCCCAGAGGGGTGGCCATGCAGGGAGGGAAATGCTATGGATGCAGCACAGGTCATCTCTCGGTGGAGCTGTGCCAGCCTGCCGCCTTTGAAGCACTGAAAGGAAGCTCCCCGGAGAGTGGCCCCACCTGCACTTTTCCCCCAAGACTCTGTTCCTGCTTTGCCTCTTCTCTCGTCACTGTCCCTCCACCGCCCTGGTGCGCTTGCTTGCTTGCCTCTGCTGTGGAGAGGAGCTGGGGGGCCTTGCAGGTGGAGGCGGAGAGGAGCAAGCGACGGGTAAGGGGTGGACCTCGGAGGTGGAGTGGAGGCAGGAATATGTGGTGCAGAAGTGGGGCCAGGCCATAGTCCAGGCACTGGTCCCCACTTCTAGGGAGCTTCCAGCGCTCACATGTAACCCTCCCTAAACAGAAGACTTGCATGTCCCTTATGACCTAGCCCAAATAGCTCAGCAGAGGAATTTTGTGCTGATGATCCGGGGTTGTAGCTTCATGTTTATTCTTTCAACAACAGTCATGTCAAACATGCCCAATTATAAGTTTTCTGCCTAAATGCCAGCTTTGCAAATTATCAGACCCAAAACTGAGCTGTAGGTTTTCTACCCCTTCGATTCTGCACTCCGAATTTCCATCCCTGAGAGGGGTCTGTAGCTGCATTGGTCTCTCTCTATTCATTTCCGTTCTGAACAGCTCACAAAGTGATGAACAGGAGTTACAAGCGTGGAACAGGCTGAGTGGTGTGGTACATAGGTACTTTGAATCACATTAGCAGACCTTGTTAGGAGGTGATAAGCAACCTGTTGGGCACTAATAATTGAGTCCCCATTTATTAAACCTCACAATAATTTGTTAAATCTTATAAATGGAACTGACTTCTGGATTGCCTGTGCAGTGGTATCAACTTCAGAGCGTCTGCTGTCGAAATGTAAGCAGGCAGGAGGCAGGGCAGACTCTGGAAAAGAATGGTATGTTCCTAGTCCCTTTTGGGGGGAAGCAGCCCCCTTCTTCTGCTCTCTTGTTGTTTTTAAACGTACTTAGAAAGAAAGACTTTCTGGTTAAAGGAGTTGTAACCCAAGAGGTAATGGTTCATTAAAAAAACCTTAGCGGCCTGCTCAAGATCACACCTGAATTCTGTGACGGGGCAGGAAACTGTAATTTCATGGGCTGTGCAGAGATGCCCGGACTAGTCCCGCACGGGCATGGGGAATTTTCCGACAGCGCAGCGCAAACGTGTGTGCATGGCGCAGCTTCTCGCGTGTGGAGGGAGTCTGGTGTCAGAGCTGCCTTGAGCAGAACTGTCTGTCTGCCAGGTCCCCGCCGCCCGCCCCCAACTGCCTTGATTTCACTCTGGTGGCTGCAGACATTTTCCTCCCTCTTTTCCTTTCTCCTGCTTGGTGCTCACCTGCTGCAGACTTGGTAGCTGGCTTTATGTATCGCAGCAATAGCACTGCTTGGAACGTGAGCCGGCTGCTGAGTCCCGTCCCCCAGACTCCTGTTCTGACGTGATGCTGCTGTGTCCTGCAAGCTGCGCTGGGCATGAAGCTGCTGATGGAAAATGGCAGCGGTCTGGGGACTCGTGGTGGCTGGGGTGCACGTCCACCTTCCCGCTGGAGCTGCGGCTGCTCGTGTTCCAGAAAACCAAGTGCCAAGTCTGCTTGGGAGACACCTGGGAGGATGGGTGGGAAGCGAGGAGGAGAGGGAGATCAGAGAAGATTGGGGTCGGAAGGAACCTCAGGTGGAGGTGAGCTTGCAGCCTCCAGAATAAATTGTAGCAGTTCATGATGAGAGACTCAGTGGCCGGCTTTCACAAAGGTAGGCATCAGTGACTCTTTGCTCACTATATTCATGCATATCTCGTAAAAATTCACTATTGTATCCATGACGCTGCCGTGAACGTCCTTGTAACAAATCCTTGATTTTCTCAGCACCCTACACGGTAGGTGTTGGGGGGCAGGTAGGCAGCTAGACAGTGCAATTTCTCATCGTCACTCGCTTTGAGATGGCCATTAGTTGTGAGCGAACAGCCATGTAACTGTACCCTTACACCTCCTGGTACACCTGCTAAGGAAAATACCAGATTGCAATCTAAAGTAAAGCCAGAAATTTACCAGTGTGCAACTTCTTTTGCAGTTCAAGAGATGATCCTTCACCCCTATGAGACGCAGTCGGACAGTTTCTACTTTGTAGACAACGAGCTGGTGATGCACAACAAGGCGGATTATTCGTACAGTGGAGGACCGTGAGTACTGGGTGGACAGTAGAGATGTGCTGGCCACCCCTTTCCTGTAGAAATTGTCAGAGATCCTACCACCTTCCTGCACGTTGCTGCCCAGTCAGCAGAGCACACGTCCAACAAGGGAGGACCCTGCTGTAGTAGGAGTTTCATGACTAAATCGTTGAGGTCTCTCATCTTCCCTGAGCTTTGAAGCAGAACTCGGTCCTCCTACAATTCCAAACAGACTCCACACCAATGAGTGATCTTTGCCCACCAGAGTCTGAGGCTATCTCAACCAGATACGGCATTCAGTTAATACCAGTCCAGGAATTCCGGAGCCCAGATGCTCCAGATCTGTGTTTCCATTGTTAACAATGAAATCTCTTTGCACAATTGCTCTCTGTAAGAAGGAGGGGCAGGAGAGCATGTGAACATGCAGAAATGTAATGCAAATACAGAGACGCATATTTTTATCCGACTCTGTTTGTGAATGCTTCAGAGGGCCAGGTTTTAATCTCAACTTCATTTGTACCTCCAGCTAAAAATGTCTAACTTTTATCCTGAGAAGCAAAATGTAAGTGTGACTTCAGAGACGGCCTCTCTAAATCTAACTCAGCTCGTGTTTTTCAGCCCCATAAAGTTTTGTGCAAGAAATCTTAGGAGCAGCGATAATCACAATGAAGGGTAGGAATTCAGTGATGGATGTGTCCCCAACTGCCCCTTTTAGAAATCTAGTACTGAGGGTCTGCGGGCCTCGCCAGCATTGCCTCCTTTCGTTTCAGCTTCTGCGTCTTTTGCAGAATCATCCAGTCAAGAAGTAGGAATGTTTTTAGTTTAGCTTGGCATTATTAGGCAGGTAATGTTCAGCCTATCCCTGATGTAAACTTTTATTACCTGAGTCTAGTTTCTTCTATAGACGTCTGCTGAGACGATGGGTTCAGCATGGCTTGTCAGAGGAAGTACTTTAATTTGTTCAGAGGGGTTAGAGCAAGTGGAGTTTCCACTTCCTTGTTCTGTCTGAATTTGAAGTATTTTATAGTCGTGTGTTTGTTTTTCCTTTTGAAAATCTTTTGGACCAGATATTAATTCCTCAGAGACATTAAGTTTGACACTGTGAATCTATGGTCAGCATACAGTGCCGGTTCCCTTCCAGCCGCCCATAAGGAGTTTAAGAAGTGTTTCTTGCAGCATGCTGCTCTTTGGAGCGGGGGAATGGAAGGGAGAGGCAAAACCGAGCCAGTAAATCACTGAGGGACCTGCGTCTATTGTCCATTAAGATAGGTGAAAATCACTGAGCGGGTGCAGTGGGGATTGAAGCGAAGGGCGAGAGCCGAGAAGGCAGCCATCAGTAGGACTGTGGTAACAGTAAGGCGCACTCTTTCGACGTGCCTGCCTTCTTTCTACTTTGGACAATTGAGTGTGTTCTGAGGCAACCGCAGCTGCAGAGATGACTTTGAAAACGTCATTTTAAAATGGAACTAGCCAGAAGTGCGTGCGCACACTTCAGTGCTATAGGAAAACAATGCTACCGAGATGCAACCCATCGTCACCACGTATTCATACTATATCTAACGGTAAAATCGGCCAAGGGCTGACTTGGCCATTTGAAGATGGTGACGAGGAATTTCCCCTGTTACTTTTACATTATTAGTGACTGGTCAGTTGTGTGTCCAGAGCACTTTCATCAGGAAATGAAAAATAGTTTACAAAACACATTGGGCAAGTTAAAAATTTTGCTTTTTGTATCAGAACTGTTAACTCTCTTGCAACTCAAGAGACTTTCCAAACTCCTGGAATTATTTGTTTTTAGCCCAGTTTTTACAATAGTCGCTCTATATTAATGTAGACAAAAATATACCAAATTATTTGGAGAAAATAGAGTGTGGGATTTTCCATCATTTTATATACGTTCCATTGAACTAATATCTTCTATCGCTTATTCAGATTAATTGCTTTTGTGCTTAATAATTCTGGCAGGTACATACAAGTGTGCCTGCTCAGCATTGCCAGACATACACGTTCCAGGAGCCGTGGTTAAAATATCACCGCTGTGAGAGTGCTTATCTCAGTTCCATCTAACCTCTTAGCCCGTCTTTTCATGCAAAGCTGGGTAGTCATCTTATGTGAATGTGGGAAAAACCAAAATTCGCTAGTCCCTGGATCCTTTGTACGTTTTGTACGCTATTGTGGCTTTAAAGATTCCTTTGCAATGTTAGTCAGATGTTTAAAAATATTGTCTTTTGAAAAAATCCAAGCAGTTTATGTAGAAAAATTTAATAGCTAGTCAGTTTGCCCAGCCCTATAAATGAGAGTGCTGATAGCCTTTAAAACAGGATAAAACTTCTCAACTATTTAATTGAGCTAATTCCTCCATCATCTTTTGGCTTTGGGGTTTCAGTGGCTGCTTTATATGTTGTTCTTTAAAAAACTGAAACGTAAAAACCTGTCAAGTGTAATATTTCAAGGAAGTTGGTGATGCAGTTATGAACTCTTTAGACCAGCATAAAGCATTCTCTAGAAGTGTAAGACAGAATTTTCCAGTCCACTCTAACCATCCTTTTGTGGTTGCAACCAGCTTTTCACCTAAGGAGCTATATACTCTCATCAATTATTTCCAGCTTTTAAATAATCTAAGATGAATACAAAAAGGAAACGAAAGGCCTTGGATAACAGGCAGATTCCATTTCCACTCTGGCTGCTCACACAGAGCTACGCCGTATAATATTGACATGACATCCCTGGCATCACACTGATCTGTGAAACACACGTGGAAACTCACAGGAGCTTTTCCAAGATAGCCAGAGCTTTAGTGCCATTTCAGGAGGGAATTAATATTTTTTCCTTGTTCTGGGGCTTATTTTGTAACCAACTTTTATTGTTTCCTCTGATCTCAAGACAGATCACTTTTTGAAATGTGAAGGAACAGTTATACAAAAATCCTCCCCATTCAAAGAAAGAAACTGGGTACAAGATACCATTTAAAAACTGAATGCTTATGACATGCTGAGAGCCTTCAATTACCACTGCTTTAATGAGAATTAAAAGCACTTAGCAACCTACTAGAATCAGGCCTATAATGTCTTTTTAAAATAAGCACCTTAGTATTGGCAAAAGGTAGAATAGCATTTACAAATATTTTCATTCATTGTTCCCAGAAGATTCTTTGTTAATCTGGCTATGTAGCTAGTACCCTGTGTTGAATATTAATCCATATTGGTTTGCCTTTGTGTCCAGACTCTGAAATCGTAGCTCTCCAGATTTAAACTGAATTCACTTTACAGCTTGCAGATCAAGACAAGGCAGTGTCCCTTAAAACTGGAGTATTCTAATGTTGGTGACCCTACCTGCAACACTAACTATCCACTTCCCCAGCTTCACATCCGATTTTACTAGCCACTGCAGTGAGAGCTTGGTGTGTGACAGCACAGTTTGGGATCGTGGTTTGCAACAGCAGAAAGGATTGTCTGTCTCTATGGATTTGTGAGCCACTGGCTAGTAAATGTGAGAATTGAAGTGAGATAAAAGAGCAAGAGGGCAATCACAATTTTCAGCTTTTAGGGATTGGGTGTTACCTATTACTAAGATATTTCTCATGTCTTTTATTATTTGTTGAATTAACTCTGTAAAAACCCAGCTGTTGCTAACATTCAGCGACTTTAAGACCATTGACACAACTCTTTTGAAATAAAGAAATAACTTAATTGAGCCATAATAATTTATTGTAAGTGGACAAAATATTGGATTTTCTCTCTTTTCTGGGTCTTTATCATTTAAGTTCCTTTGAACTATAGGGATGTTTTCAAATAGTTAAATCAACAGCAAAAACTACTTAAATTAACACCTATGGTCCATCATTTGTACAGGCCATTATTTCACAAATTACTTTATACTAGAAACACGGTTAGAACAGACAAATGTTTTCAATACCACTACATGTTAATGTGGTCTGGCCTTGGACCAATCATCGGAAAAGAAAATACTGTGTGTGTCCTTTGTGCAGTGAGGTGGATTGTGCATTCATTTAATATCCCATTATCATTGACGGGGAGGGTTTTTTAGCCTGATGAAATGTAGGCAGTGTCTTTATTCCAAGATTAATACCAAGATGCTATGTTAATGTTCTTGCTCATGATCTCGTTTGTAGTAAAGTCTTGGTTGTATGAGCAGATCAACTGATCTGTGAAAATGATCATACAGGGTGCAACCTGTAGCTGCACATAACTTTAATAGAGACATCCAGGCTACAAATCCCAACACACAATGCCTCATCTTAATCCAAGCTGCCTACTCATTTGCGTCAAGGATGGAGCACCGTGTGTCAGAACCTGGTCTTCATGGGTCAAACTTTTCTTAAAGAAGAAAGCTACTGCAACTTGCTCCATTTTAGGCCAGGTAGATGCAACGCTTGGGCTTAGGGAAGTGGCCAGCGCTCCTCTTAGTTGTAAATTTTGAATACCCTGCACTATTACAAAAGACTATATGAAGAGTGTGTGTCTGGGCGTATCTATTGGCCTAACTTCTTAGATTGTGAACGCTTGAGGGTAAGAATTGTTTGTTTTAACAGCACCTACTATCATTTTGTTGGTGCTCCTGTGATACAAATGACACTCAGCCTCCATGCCTTGTATGTATTGTAAATTGAATCTGTTAATAAATATTTATAATCTCTGCGAGAAGTCGAGTTGGCAGACAGCTCCAGTTAATCAGGTCTGACTAGGAACTAGATTCCAAGGGCCAGGGCCCACTTGAGAGAAACAGAAGTGCAGCAACAGAGTAGATTTTCATGAAATAGGCCAAGAATTTACCTTACGGTGCTCAGAGCTTTAACTGTTTTTCTGTTAAATGAAGAAAACCTCAATAAATAGAACCCTACTTGTAGTTGCTGTTAGCAGTTGCTTTTCTAAATCTCAAATGTAACTACTGGTGAAGTTCTCATACATTTTTAATTTTAAAGTCAGATTTATACTGAAATCTCTGACAGCTCTATTTTGGAGGAGTGATATGCTGGGCATAAGATGCTGACTGCGTTATCTTTTGAATCATAAGATCGCCTAAACAGATGATAGTATGTTTGTAGATCCATTCATATGATTTACTGTACACCTCCCTATAATCACTGTGCTAATCCCTACTGTAATGTCTGCTTTAATTTAATGCTACACTGAGAATACCTATCTGAATGTGTCTTTTTTCGGCATAAAATCAGATTGGATTGTCTGTATTAAAATATGTATTTATAAAATAAAAATATATTTTTGGTGGAAGGAAAGTAAGAATCTAGGTGTAGTTCCATAGGGAGAATATTTATCAATCTTTGAAATCAAGTTTATTTTAGAAATGTTTGTATCTTGTTAGGTGTCTGACTCCAGATTCCAGTAAGAGCATCCTCTGTTGCTGACTTAGTGGCAACAGATTGTACCACCGGGCGGAGACCCTGGGGTTGAAAGAATTAGGAATGGGTTTTTCTTTTCTGGGATTGTGGAAAACTGAGCAGGGTGCCATGAAGAATATAACCCCTGGCAGCCAATCCATCTGACTGGGATTCAGCACTTAGTTTGCTTTATTTGTTTGTAGATGCTGAAGATTAGAATCTGGTTTTAAGGTTTCCCTAAAAAGGGTAGGAGTTTAGGTGTTAAAACTAATGAACACAGGACTTACCAATAGTAAGTGTGTCCACTATTTAATATTGCCAGTCCAGTCATCAGTATTTACAGGTTCGGGAATATGCTTCAATATCTCCATTATTTTGGAAAGGGGGTTAAAATGTGTATCTTTCATTAGCAAGTGTTTCTTTTCCTGTAACAAACTGTGAAATGTTTAAAAAAATTAAAAGTAAATTATTGATCCTCAATGGTGATGTTAGTTCTTTGCACTGAACACTGCTCACTTGTATGATTAATGTATTATCCCACTTAAGCATGGAAGTGTGTTGTTTTACACCAAATTATCCCGTAGAAATGTTTTAATTAAGAATTGTCTTGTTTTTGAATTTAAACATTCAGTTATAGTATTTGCAACCCAGTCTTCTGTTAGTGTGTAACCATAACATAACAAGCCTAACAAACCACAAAGAAAAGTATAGTAAAAGTAAATGAAAAACTGAGTATTGTGAAATAGATCGACACTAGCTTTTATTTTAAACTGATTATTTGAAAACATTACAGCATTGCTTCAATATATGGTCTTTGTATAAAAGCCTCAAGCCTTAGAATTAACCTGGGGATCTCATTATTTGCCTATTAATGTACGTATTTTTCACAAATGGAAAGTAGGTCAGCTGCTCGAACACAATAAACAAATTCTTCTTTTACCACACAGTGAACACTTGTTCTAACAGGGTTTCCACCACTGAACCATGTTAATTTCCAATGCATGGAAAAGAGGAGGGATTTTGAGGACTAAACATTCATGCGTACTACGGATGTAATCAATTAGTAAGAATGATAAAGGAAATAAAGACAAAATGTAGCAATAAAAAGATTTGAATGATCTGTTTAGTGAGGAAACAGTTAAGTTGTGTGTCTCAATGATTTAGAATTGCAAAAAAAAGTCCTCTATCGTTTGTCTGTTTTTTGGTCAGGGCGTGGGTGTTTTTTGGAAGGGACGCTGGCAATTAAAAAAAAAAAAAGTCTGAATTATTTCCCTAACTTAGTTACAAATAGCACCTAAGATTACTATAAATTAAATGTTTTTCCAGTTTATTTCCTTTGTACATTCAACAGCACTTCAAGAACCTCCATAGAACAGGGAGTGGGGAAATGACTTGGGCATCAAGTTGGTGGGAGTAGTTAGGAGCGTAGTCAGGCAAGCCTGTGCCCAGGAAGTATACCAGAGGTGCCAAGAAAAGCGATCATGTGAGAGTCTGCACCGTAGGCTCCCAAGTGCCGAGGTAGGGAAGCTCTCTGCTATTAAAATGACTCTTTCAGGATCCTTTCCCTAAATAATTCATGTTGTAGCAGGAAAGCAGTAATGTACAATGGTTTATTCTGTGGTAGTTGCGTGCCTGTTTTAAAAACTGGTTCAAAACAAATTGCATCTAGTAGACGGAGTCTTGAGGATAAATGCTTCAATATGAAAACTGTCACTGCCTCTGGTGGATGGGGGCAACAGGTTGTGCAGAGAACCCCTTTATCTTCTTTGGGAAAGGGAGTGGACTTCCAGACCCTATTGCACTGAATACCTAAACCAAACAGTACAGTTAGCAAAAAAAGTTAAAAATTGATAATGTTGAGTTGCCCTTTCCATTTTTGACCAAAATATAATGCTCTAGAAGTTTGCAAAGAGGTTTGTCTGTTCAAGAACAAGTTCATAAGATGAACACAAATACCTATTAAAAGCAACAAGTGACAGCTGTTTTACAGAAGTGCAAATGCTTTCTGATTTTTTCCTTAGCTAGCACTCCCCCCCCCCAGTCCCATAGCTAATCCTGCTGTAGTTTTTACACAGAGAAATGCTGGCTACTGCTGCATTTCTCAGCGGCTTGCATGCTAATGGCAATCTTTTGTGTTCCTGCTGGGCTGCTCCTCTGTTTTAATGTCATTCTGCAGCGGTGCACGGCCGCGCTGGAGCGCGCACTGACTTCCATTCAAACGTCTTCACTCCAGTTCCTTAGGGTTAAACGGACTAGGGAAGGCGGAGAGCTGCCCTGCGCAGGCGCACAGCCGGTTACTGCGGGGTGGGCGGTCTCACATCCCAGCTGGCACCGCGCCCTCCGACGCGCAGGGGGCGCTCGCTCACGCTGTGTGCGGCGAGGAGGCCTGCTTGAAACCCCGCCGCCTTCCCGTGCTTTTGGTTAAATCGCCACCTCCCAACGGCGGAAGCGCGAGGCGCGGCTGGACAGCCAATCAGAGCAGAGCGCAAGGGCGGCGCCGGCGCTGGGAGTCCGGCAGCAGCGCAGCTGGGATCCACGTGGCGTGGGTCGGGGGGGCGTTGCCGGGAGACGGGGAACAGCGCGATTCGCTGCCGTGGCCGGGCTGAGCCGGTCCCGCCCCGGGCAGTGAGAAGCCCGAGGTATCCGGGGCCTGCCCCGTTCAGCGGCGGAGAAACACGTGACCCCCCCACCCCGCACAGCTGGGGCGGTTGAACACCTGACCCCGCACAGCTGGGGCGGTTGAACACGTGACCCCGCAC